>JARHVA010000358.1:5560000-5867377 GCA_037957365.1 Torreya grandis
GATAACATATCTTGCACCATGTCTGCATATAAATGGAGTGATCACCCAACCAAATAAATTTTACACTTATAAAAAGCCTACGTGGTTATCACTATAACTAAAGGAATTTAATCCCTCCAATTTGGATTCCTAATAGATTGATAAATGTCACACTTTTGCATTTATTCATTTGCATCTTTGTAGAGTGAAAAATCTAGAGAATAATATTTTGTGTGTGGTAGCTTTGTTGAGATAATTACCACCAATGAATCCTTCATGAAATTTATGCAAAACATCATCTCTTTCACTCTCTAAAATACATATTTAAAACAACTCATCTCTCCCTAGTTTGAACAATTCCCATCCAGTGATTTGATAAGGTACCATGTGCAAAACCATTAATTTGTTATCCTCAGTCTTCTAATCACTAGGTGATATACTTAAAGTTATAAATGTTGTAATCTCTTATAAGTCATCAATCAAACTCTATATAATATAGAGTCACACATATATCATGTCATATTTAATGTTGGAAACACTCTCCCCTATATTAATTCAAGATAAAAAACCCAACCCATAATTCTACTTTCCAAGTTTAACTACTATTGAAAACTAAAACTCTTGTAAGAGAACAATCAAACTACAAATTGATATATGCAACATAAAAATACTCACCAAGTACTCAATTTTTTCATGATCCATCAATAATATGAATGGAGTTATAAGTAAGTACTCATGATTTTCTAGATCACGTAGACCATATTCAATGCTTCCTACTTAGTTATTTTGTAGTTATGATCTACTAGAGAGAGTTTTATATTAAAAAATTAGTTTAGGTGATCAATATTTCCTTCACCTTGATATGTGAGAATGGAACCAACTACATTCCCAGATGCATCAACATGGATGTGAAAAGGTTTCTTGCAATATGGGAAAGGTATCATTTACATACTATCTATCTTGTCCTTAAACATTTAAAATGTTTTTTGTTTTATTTATATCCAATTGGATGGACCATCCTTCATTATAAGATCTTCCATTAAACCTATACTTTGTACATAGTTTTAAATGAACTTAAAATAGTAACCTGTGTGTCCAAGGAATGTGTGCATATCATTTTGAATTCTTAGTGATTCTAGCTGAAATATAAATGCAATATTTGTGTTGTTATTATTATTAGTAAATTGTGAGTTTTTTGAACTAGGGACCTAGACCCTAGATAAGGAACAAGCAAAAATGGCTTGACAAGCCAAGATTTAAAAATAGGCCTATTGCATATAAATAAATAAATAACAACAAAAAATAAACCTACTACAACTCACCAATTAAACTAACCCCTATATACAAGGTAAACAAGCTCATACAACATAAAAACAACTAAAACATGAAAACCATGGAACACGCTTGCCAGAGGATAAATCATTAAAGAAACTAAAATTACATTAGATAAATGATCCCAAACATGGACATGAGTTTTTAAATAGTACCAAAAATTTGATTTAACAAAGGATAACATGAGGCATGCCCCCCATAAATTAGTCTTCATAAACCAAGACCAAAATAATTAGACATCATAACCACAAAGATCCATCAACATTTGAATATTTCTCACCAAAAGGTATGGATCTAAAAATATATGAGTTTAATCAAGGGGAAAGAGAAAAGATGTCAAATAAATCATATAAAAGAGGACTTATTATATAATCCACACCAAAATTGAATCTACCTCAACAGAGTCACTATCATGAAAAGAACCCAACATCAGACCCTATTTATAGGCACAAACTACTGAGAGAACATAGATAAATGCCCAAAAGGTGAAAAGATTCATAAAATCAACCAAGGGATTCAAAACCATCATACTAATAATGGAAAACTAATCCTTTAGACATATCTACCCAAATAGGTGCACATAGACTAAACAAAAGGCCCATCATTGAGAACCTAATAAACTAACATTGCCATCCATATATCTAAATCAATATGAAACATGCTCACCAATTAATACAAATATTTAAAGATATGGGTAGATATTTTAGATACATCCCACTCAAAAAAGGAAAACCTAAAATGCAAGGCCAAATATAACCCAAAATAGGACAAAAATGAAACTAGAAGAAACACAACCCACCAAAAAATAACTCCACATCTAAATAAGAATAGCATGGGATGAAAAAGGTTAGGCAATAATAGGGGATGAATCAAAAATCAAAAGTGGGAAATGGATATAGGTCTCTCTCACTCCTACCCCATTATAAATATAACATTTGTAGGATTTACATGGATACATTCTTTTTATATTACATGCCCAAAAAATGTCCCCAAGAGTGTGACAAACACACACTTTTTAAGGATGTGAGAAATATGTATTTTCCTATTTGTTGTTCCCAAAATTAGCTATGCTCATTTTATGGACAACCCCTAAGAAACTTGTCTATTTCATAATCTACACTCTAGTTTCATCATTTAAGACAATTTTCTCTTGATCTCAAGTGAAGTTGTCTAATGTCCTAGGAAAGTTTACAACACTCTCTCGACATGATTTCTCAAAAATTGTGAAACCTGTCGTAGTCTTTATCTGATCAAAATGTCAATTTTGATCATTTTTAGGGTGTTATAAATTTCATTTCTCAATGCATCGGTGGCATTTTTTGCCCTCTTTTATTTATTTTATTTTATTTTATTTTCTTCATGCATTGGTGGCGATTTTTGCCACCAATGCATGCCTTAAATCTCGCACATGTCAGGGTAGTGATTTATGCCACCCGAGTAGAGATTTTTGAAATCTTGAATTTCATGTGGAATTTATGGCCACACATAATGAGTTATTAAATATTTTTTTGGGGCTTTAAATGTATTTTTGATTGTCATTTTAATCATTTCAAGTTTCCTAGACTCCTTGTAACCACTCGACCACACAAATGAGGGAGATTTAAAATTTGCCATCAAGCATAAGATTTCAAGTTTACCAGGTAAGTTTTTAAATTTAACTTTTCTTTTCGTTTTTTTTGTTTTATTTCCTATAGTTAAACCCTTGTTTTATTTTTGCTTTATCCTAGTGAGCCTTAGTGGCCAATTATACCAAACCCTCACTTTGCCCTAGGTCTTTCTCTTACATGTCTAGTCAGTTTTTTAACCTGACTAAGATTTTACTCTCACCAAATCTTGTTGGAAATCCCCTTACACTTCCCATTGCAAACAAACCATCATGCATCATCAATTTTTTTTTCCACTCTTGTATGTTAAATGGAACATTTTTAACAAGTGTAAGGGAGGTGCATTTTATCGAAACATTCCCTCACATTTCCTGCAGTAGCGGCTAATCCCATTGCTTGGGCATCAAAAATTGATTTTCTTGCTTCATGCCTTGTTAGAATTTTTTGCCACTCCTACATGTAGAAGATATGAAATGGTAGTTATTTTTTCTACCTCTACATAAATGAAGTTTCCTCTACCTGCAAGGGCTTCAAATTTTGCCACCAAAGAAAAATATTAATTTCCCCATATGCAAGGGCAAAATTTTTTGTCACCCATGCAAACATCCTCTTGAATTTCCTAACTTTGGGATATTTTTAATTTTGCTTTTCTGAGCCCAATTTTCTCTAGTTTTTTAGCCTACTCACACTTTATCCCTTTCAGGTGCATCCCCATAGTCATGATCATCAACATTCAGTTTTCTTAGATTGCTAGTATTTTCCCTAATTACATGATCATGAATTTTTGTTGTAGTTTTTTATGTGGATATTTCTTCATCGACATCCTTTTGGTAAAATCCCTTTTAGATGACTGATTTTTATTCAAATAATTTGAAAGCAATGAAGTATAAATACCAAGGTGTTTTTTCAATCACCTTGATTACTTCTAATGTTGATACATTAAAGTTTGTGGAGAGAACTAAGTCAAGCAATCCCAACTTTGAAATGAAGAAGATAATTGACAACAGTATTCATTTGGTATCTTCTTTCCCTGTAGAGGCTCACAACATGGAATTTATTCTTTAGTGTACTTAGTCTTATAATAAAGATACGAGGGTTGTGTTAGACGCTAGTGGCAATGTGATAATTAGATTGGATCCCAAATTTATTGATAAAGTGTTTATGTTCCCTCCTACTATAGAAATGATAAATCTTGATTTTGTTGAAGCACAAAAAGAGTATGACAAAAATCTTGAAAAAACAAAGAAAGTAATCAATAATAAATGGCTCAAGATGCCAAAGGCAAATTTGTCAAGGTGGCCATAGAGTTTTCTAAGAAGTGAATTTATAGAAGAACTTGCTGATCTGGTAACTCTTCTCAGCAAGGTAAGAGGTTTGCCCTCCTCCTCACAATTTCATGAATGGGCGTATCCCTTCATCAAAATAATACTATAAGACAAACAAATCATCTTCTAAGAAGAACAAATCAGCAATACTTTGCACGAGAAATTGATGAATGTATCCACTACCTTCAAATTCTACACAACTTCTTATCTAGTGTATGTTGTAGCTTCAATGAGAATCTTTCCAGGTCTAATATCAAAAGGAGATAGGAGAGTAATCCTAGTGTATCAATACTACTCTCAATTAACATTGAAGGGTTATATTCATCATTTTAGGAGAGTAAATGATACTTTTTAATGGTATTATTATGTCTTTTTGATCCTCAAGAAGAATAAAGAAGAGTGTCAGATGAGGCTCAGATAGTGGTAAATGATTTTGGATAGATGTTCTTATAGTTTCCTTCTCATATATAAGGGTTGGCTTTTTCCAAGGTCATCCTTATATGCTTCCAAGATTCCCCTCAAATAAATTGGTCTTAATGGAGCTATGTAGACAAATGATCATCATGCATAATAAATAGATATAACTCAAGAAGCTTAGTTTCAGATTCTCAGTTGAAATTGGTAGGTTTTCAGTGTTAATCACTGGGAAAGCTAGAGTCATGGAAACTGAATTGCAGCTTGTAACCTTGAAGCAATTCAAAAGAAGACCAAATTTTAATTATAGGGGCATGAAAGACATAATCAAGAGGAAAACCCAATTTCATGAGTTTATGATTGAAGATGTTTGGGTAGATTTGAGAATAGTGGAAGATGTCAGGAAAATGAACTACAACAAGTTATCTCTTGAGTAGATTGAATATCTGAGACTTGTCAATATTCTCAAGAATCTAGTGGATGATGGAGAGTTGATTAATGACAGATACACTACTAAAAAGATTGTTAATTCCCCTCTTCCTCCAATCCAATGGTCCCAAAAAGAGATGACCTCATTGAGGAAATGATTTGAACCTATATTGGCAAACACTAATAATTGGCTAGAAAATAAAAGAATTACTTTAAAAGAATTCATCATAGGTTCATAAGCTGAGATTCAATAGGAAACAAGAAGAAAAGTAGAAAATAAGATGAAGAACAAAAGTGATGTTTCTTCTTCTTCTAAGCCACATAAATTTAAGATAATATTTGTGACAAAAAAGTCAAAAGTGGTAGAAAAAGAGTCTGAAATAGAAGATATAGAAGTTGAGAAGTAGAGCACTGAAGAACCAATGATAGAAGAGATGGAGATTGAAGATAGACCTACAAGTCAACAAGAAGGGAAAATTTTTTACTCACAAGAGAATGTTTAAAAAGAAATGGGAGTCTCTTCTTCCTCACCTTATATGCCTATCATAGCTCTTTCATCTGTTTCTCCTATTAATGTTCGGTCTTATAGATCACCCTCTCCTTCCAAAATAATTTTTGACAACCCTCAAAGCACTTTTGAAGATATTCTCCATTCTTTAGCATCCATTCTTAGTTTTTATTCCCCATATTTTGATATTGGAGATATTTCTACTTTTGATTACTTAGTAAAAGATAAAATTTTTACTAACACTCCACCCATTGTTTCCATTACCAATGCAAGTGTAACTCTGGTGATGCCAACAATGGAGATATATTCTAATGTGAGTACTTCTGTGCTCCCACCATGGTTATCATCTTATACACCAAAAATAAAGAAACAAGCCATCTCTCTAGATGACTTTGATTTTAATAAGTTGGTGCTAGTAAAAGCCAAAGACCCAAAGAAGCCAAGGATTCTTTAAAAAATGCTTGGGGATAAGGGACACAAATTTTTAGAAATTGCAAGACCTCCACATGATGCAACCATTAAATTTTTTGATATAAATTATTACTCTATCTCTAAAATTGAATTAGGAAAGATAACTCATGAGAGTGTTAAGAGTGATATGTAGTCAACCATGGAAATCTTGATTCAAAGGTTTGATAAGGAGAAAGAAATGAAAAATCACTACAAAGCAATGGTGGAATAGTTGACTGTAGTGGTAAGGAGAATCACTTTCACTTTAGAAGCAGTAACTCTTGAGGCAATTTCTATAGAAGACCCCATTATTTAGAAAGTGGAAAAGACCTATCTCAAAGGAAAAGTACTTGAAGAGTACTTGGATAAGATGCGTGCACAAGGAATTTCCTTACTCAAAGAGTTATATGAGAAGACAGATAAAATGAGGAAAATAAAAGTAGAACTTGATGATCTCATTAATGTTGTTTCTTAGGATATTGAAAGCATATAAAAGTATCTTGATAAATGGGTGGACATGAGGAAATTGAAAATTATCACTTTAATATCAATTGGTGTCATTACTGATAGAGACTCTTATACTGAAACTAAAGAGGAATTAACATATAGGAGTCATGTATTTAAAGATTTGATTAATGACCTTAAATTTGTAAGGGAACTTCGTAAACAAAGTGATGTCAGCCTTTTGCATAAATTGGAGGAGCTACCTTTCAAGCTTACATCTCAAGATAACCAATTCCTTTTAGTAGAAGAAATGGTTCAAAAATTTGAAGGTATGTTCCAAAAAGAATTTGAAGATAAGACATTTTCAATAGCCTCTGTAGACAATATTTTGGATAATCAGTTAACTCTAGATAATCTAAAAACCAAGTTAACTAGTCATGTAAAATTAGTCACAGTAGTAATAGATGCCATAGTCAGAGCCAAGATGATTTTTAAGAACACTGTTAGTCTAGACAGTATCGGGATGAAAGAAACTTTCACTATGTACGATGCTCACATGAAGAAAGATGGGGATACAAATTGAAATAGTTGTTTCCCTTGGTTTATTTTCCACTTTTCAGATGTACTTTTCCAACCGCTTTGGACATTTTTACATGTAATTTTTTCATATGCAATTATATGTAAAAATATAGGAAGTCCTAATTCAAAAAGGACTCCTATCTTTGAATAGGTCAAAGTAGTTAAGTTTTTCCTAAGAATCTTCCCTATAAATAAAGAGGGCCTCTATTGTAATTTTTTTAATCTTTTAATTATTTGAAGTGAAACTCTACCAAAATTGAAAGGCATTTTGAGACTTTGAGCTCAAATTGTAAATCAAATTTTATCAAGTGAATGAGAAAACAAGTGACCTTTTAAACTTTCTGTTGAAATAACTTATGTTGTGAAGGAAATTATTCTTATATATTTTTCTTAATACAATCTTATATGTTTGGTTAAATAAGTAGTGTGAGTGTAAATAATATGGGAGATGTTCTGAAGTTGATTGTATAGACTTTATGCTACTATAATTATCTTTAGTTTGTGTTTTAGTGTTTTAGAATAAAAGATATTGGAAAGGCTTTGAACTAATTTCATCTTTTGTGATCATATCATTTGTTATAGTTTTCGGTGAAGACTTTGGGATGCACCTCATTCTACTATGTTCCAAGTTATAAATTAACAAAAGAAGTGATGATAGACTTTGTGCTCTCATGGGTTTCTCGATTAGTTAGTTAATATCAAGAAAGTTTTACTTTATGTTGTAAACATCATTTATGAAAAAAGAGAAATGGATGATATGATCTCACCCCTGAGTTAACATTTAGTTTAGATTAGTTTATGATATTTTATAGGGAACCTCCCCTTGCTGAGAGGAGAGATTTATCTCATTACACTGTGGCTGATATAACCATTTTGCCTTCAGTTAGTTGATGACAAAATATTAACCTAATAGTTTTTGGTGACTCCACTGAGGATTGAATGCACAATTTGAAGCCTCTTTCTTTGATTTGAATCATTTCTAGTTCTTTTCCATTCTATATTCTAGTAGATTCATGGTATATGTGAAGCCAAAGAGCTCGAGGTATTATTGATCCTATATTTAAATTGATAAAACAAAATAATTTTGATCTCTTGCCTCTACGATCTCACCTTCAGTGAACCAAGAGTTTTCCTCCTACCAATGCTAGATCTCTAATACTAGGGGAAGATTTTAGTCCTAATGCTAGTAGAGTTTTATCTATTCATATTCCACAAAGATTTGTTATCCCTCCTTTTAATCATCATATCATGGCAGCCCATGGCCCTTGGGGTAACACTTTTAGCCCTCTAAATCTAACCCCACCTTTACATGAACTACCTCATAGTTCAAGAAATTTTTTTACCAAGTTCTATGGTGATGTGAAAGTTCACCCTAATGAGCATATGGTAGCTTTCTACATATCCTATGGTGTGATAGGTGTTGAACATGAAGATATAGCAGTAAGGATTTTTATAGAGACACTACAAGGTGCTACCATAGACTAGTTTTATCATCTTCAAGCTCAGATTATAACCAATTGGAACACTCTCAAGACCAAGTTTCACGCTAGGTTCAAACCCATAGAAGATGCACATGCCTTATTGGTTCAGCTTACATAAATGAAGAAGGAGCCTCACAAGCCTATGAGAGACTTCATTGCTAAATTCAATAAGCTAAGAAATAGGATTCTTGTAATTGCTTAGCTAATACCAAAAAATCTTAAGTGCTTCTTTATCAATTCTCAACTTTCTGAAGTAAGTTTTCTGTTAAGGTGGGTTGGCCCTGTAGATCTTCCTACCACTTAGATTTTAGCTACCAAAGTTGAAGATGATCTTATCCTTGCAGGTAAGATAAGAAGAGATTCTAATAATAATAGATTTTCCTCTTCTACTGAAAATTATTCAATAAGCACCACTAATCCTATAGTGCAAAATTTAGCAAATGAGTTACTAGCTCTGAAAAGGAAAATGTCCCAAGGTATGTATACCCCTCATTCTTATCAAGATATACCAAGGAGAACATTTCCAAACAATTCATATCAAGGCAATGCTGTCAAAAATCAAGGGCAACCCAATCGTCTTCCTCTCACACAAGGGAAGCTTGCCATCGAAGCAGCACTGGTCAACTCAGTAGTTGGTTATTATGAAGTTGAATATGATCATTATTTTCAACCTAAGTTAGACCAAGAAAATGATGTTAATCTCTTTGCATAAGGAGAATAAGAATTAGCTGGTGACTCCACCATTAGTTTTTTGAATTATCAAGATGAAGCTAAAAAAGGAGAGGTGTATGATGGAGCATATGCTATTTTTACTAGGTCCCAAAACTAGTAAAATTAGCAAGTTGATAAGGGAAAAGTAAGAGAAAAACCTCAACCAGTGATCTCAATTTATAAATAGATAACTTCACTGCCTTTCCAATCAAAAGACCTAGTAGCTAATAAGCAAGTAAGTACATCTAGCAATATTGTATCTTCTGCTGCTATTCCTCAGACCAGTACCACATCAAATAAAAATTAGAATGATGGAATTCCTTCCTATGTATCTAGTTCATTTCATTTATTTGACATAATTGATCATGCTAGGAAGACTAAGATCCAAATGTCTGAAGTTGAGTATTTACAAGCTAATCCTAAACAATTTGATATGTTGGCTGAATACATAAAAAAAAATCATCCCTATAAGATAAGATTTTCCAAAAGTGACTCATGATCCCTCAAAGAAAACTATACCCAAAATAATCTTATCACTACTCCCCTTGTTGCCTCTAGAAAAATAGAACCTTTCTATGTTTCTCTATTGATAAATAGTCATAAGTTGAGTAATTGTATAAAAGATTTTGGAGCCTTTTATAATGTTATGCCCACTAAGGTAGAAAACTCTCTTGATCTTACCTTAACTAAGAATTTTTAGAGATGTTTATCTATGGAAAATAAGTACCACTTTTGGGTCAAATTAAAGATGCTAAATTTGCATTTGTGGCTTTTCTAGACAAGAGGATTAAGATGATAGTCCTAGTAGCTAATGTTCCAGCTTCTTA
Source organism: Torreya grandis (assembly GCA_037957365.1). Taxonomy (NCBI): domain Eukaryota; kingdom Viridiplantae; phylum Streptophyta; class Pinopsida; order Cupressales; family Taxaceae; genus Torreya; species Torreya grandis. The sequence continues at coordinate 5,570,084 of JARHVA010000358.1, forward strand.
TGAAATTCTACTCAGACATAACTTTTGCAAGGATGTGGGTGGGGAGTTAAACATGGATCTATCTGAAGTAAGGATACCTGTTAAAGGCATTGTGTAAAAGTTGCTTCCTGAGAAGGAGGCTAAATATATTGTTACCTAAACGGTAAATATTGAAGCTCAAATTTTGTTTGAATATTCAGGAATGGGTAATTATTTCTTGTCCACTAAATATATTTCTAATGAATCAGAAGAGTTTTTATATGAAAGTTTAGGTGAAGGTATAATAATGCCAAATTCTTCCCTCACTGATAAAGAGAAATCTTCTGATAAAAAAACTTCAAAAAATCAAATTCTAATGAGGTTTAGATTTTAGAATTTGATGGTAGTTATTCCTCTACTAGTTCTAGAGCTAGAAGTGTTTTGATATCCCCAAAGGAGATATTTTCTCTTGCTCATATAAGTTACAATTCGATAATACCAACAACACCAGCAAATATGAATCATTATTGCTCAGATAAAAAGTTGCTTTTGCTAAAGGTATTAATATTCTTCATGCCCAAGGAGATGTTGAATTGGTGTTTTGTCAAGTAAAAAATCTATATCAAACCAAAAATGAAAGATTGTGACATTATCACAATCATGTATGGGATTGCATTGAAAGTTTTGATGCTTTCAATATCTCTACGGTGCTAAGAGAGTTTAATGATCATATAGATTCATTGGCCATCTCCACAACTCTCATGGTTCTTTATAAAGATTTTAAAGGGAATAAATACACTATTGGGCTGGTCTTTCAACCAAGTGTACCTCATAATGCTGACCATTGGCAAGTGTTTAATGGTGAGAATCAAATTATTGATTTTCTAAAAAAGATGGATAGCTCTGATGAGCTCTATTTTGAAGGTAGTGAATCTCCACCACGAGAATTAGTTCTTGAAATAGATTCACAAATTGGTGAGGAGTTTCTCCAACTAAAAGGCAATAAAATTCCAAAAGGTTTGGTTTATCTTGAAAAGTTATTTGATAAGCATGATAGGTATATCAAGTAGTAGCAACAAATAGATTCAAGTTCCTCTATGAAATTTGACCAAGTAAATTTGAGTACAGAAGTAGATCCCAAAATGGTCAACATTAGGAAATGTTTCACTTCTAATGAAAAAATCAAATTTATTACTCTTATTCATCATTACATTGATGTTTTGGCATATTCTTATGATGATTTGAAATCTTTCGGGGTAAATAAATTTAGCATGAAATTCCTTTTAAAGCTGGGTCATTACCTCACAAATAGAAATAAAGGCAATACAATCCTAAAATATCAGGTGCTATCTTTTTTGAGATTCAAAAGATGTTGAATGCAAGGATAATTCTTTCAATTCAACTTTCTACTTAGATCGTGAACATAGTTTCTATAAGAAAAAAGAATGGAGAAATTCATATTTGTGTTGATTTCAAGAATCTCAATTAGTCTTCTCTAAAGGATAACTACTCCCTTCTTATCATGGATCAAGTATTACAAATAGTAACTGGTTCAAAAATGTTGTCTATGTTAGATGGTTTTTCTGGGTATAATCAAGAAGAAGTTAATGAAGCAGATCAATATAAAACTACTTTCACTACACCTTGGGGCACATTTGCATATCATAGAATTCCTTTTGGTTTGATCAATGTTGGCACCACATTCCAAAGAGCAATGGATTTTTATTTCAGAGATGAAATAGGGAAGTTTATCATGGTGTATCTTGATGACTTGACTATTTTCTCTAAACACCATTCTGATCATGTGCATCATTTACGACAAGTGCTGGAATACTATTGGTAAAATGGTATTTCTCTTAATCTTAAGAAGTCAATTTCTAGGGTTACAGAATGTAAAATTCTTGGTCACATTATATCTCAAGAAGGCACTAAAATTGACTCAGAAAGATTCAAATCTATTCAAAGTCTTACTCTACCCACTAGTAAAACTGTGGCTCATTCTTTCTTTAGAAAGGTAAATTTTCTACGAAGGTTCATTCCTGAATTTATAGAGAAAACCTATCACATTGTCAACATGATGAAGGGTAAAGCTACTTTCCATTAGACTGTGAAAGACAAAGTATAATTTGAAGATATCAAGAAAGATATTGCTCATGCTCCAATCTTGGTTTGTTTGGACTATACCAAAGATTTTATAGTATACAACTATGCTTCTAAACATACACTTTCAGCCATTTTGGTTCAATAAAATGAAGAAGCTATGGAATCTCCCATATCATTTATGAGTTGTCCTCTCAAAGCTCATGAATTGAAATATTCAAACATGGAGAAGCATGCTTATGCCATGGTTAAGACTGTAAAGCATTTCCAATTCTATACCCTGAACTCACATACTATTGTTTTGATGCCTGACACAATAGTAAAGTCTATTCCAACTCAACAAGAATTCATTACTAAAAGGGGCAATTGGATTGCTAAGATCCAAGAGTTTGATCTTGATATCAAACCTACTAAGCTTTTGTGGGGAAGAGGTTTGTGTTAGTTGATTGTTGATAACGTACCAAAAGAGACAACATATGAAGAAGTAGAAGTTAAAGACATGCCAATGGTTCTTTTTGTCACTACTACTGATGATTGGTATTCAAATATCACTCATTTTATTACCTATGGTGAATGTCCTACTCATCTGAATTATAAGGAAAAAAGAACGGTTAAGTTTAAGGCTGCTAACTACATCCTATGGGACAATGGTTTATACAAAAGAAGCCTTGATAGAGTATTTCTTTGTTGCATAGATAAAGTGCAACAAAGTAAACTTTTGGAGTCTTTCCACAATTTTGCTTGTGGAGGAAATTTTTATACACTAGTGATAGCTCACAAGATTCTATGAGCTAGGTACTATTGACCTACACTATTTCAAGATGCATATAATTGGGTACGTAAGTGTGAGTTGTGTCAATAGTTTGTCTGGAAACCTAAGTTGGCCACATTACCTCTTAAGCCCGTGGTGATTGAAGAACCTTTTAAACAATGGGGTATCAACTTCATTAGCACTATCAACCCATTGTCAAGTGTCAGACATGACTATGTACTCACCATAATAGATTATTTTACCAAGTGGGTGGAAGCCATCCCAGTTAAGTATGTTACTTCAGAAGTGGTATGTAATTTCCTTAAGGAAAATATTATTTCTCAATTTGGAGTTCCAAACAAGATTATATCAGATAATGCCACTTGTTTCTCTTCTCATGAGATTAATAACTTTTGCTACAATCATAGGATTATTCTTTCCCACTCAGCAGACTATTATCCACAAGGAAATGGTCAGGCGGAATCAAGGAACATGAATCTGGTTACTATTATCAGGAAATTGGTAGATGACAATCATAGAACTTGACATAAAGTGGTGTTTGATGTTTTATGAGTAGAAAATATTATGCCTAAGAGGGAAATAGGTATGTCACCATTTCAACTTCTATATGGTTTGAATGTAGAGATACCAATTACCTTGGAACTACCAGCACTAAAGTTGGAAAAGACAGTGGAAGATCAAACTTTTGAAAATTCTATTGATAAGAGGATCATGTACCTAACTAAACTAGAAGAGCAAATAAATTTGGTAGTGGACCCTATTATTGAACATAAAAATCAGGTAAAGAAACTCTTTGATGAAAAATCAAAGATTCATGAGTTTCAGATTAGAGATCAAGTCTTGTTGTCAGACAAGAGGAGAGAACCAAAAGGAATGCATGGAAAATTTGATTTCTTATGGAGAGGTACGTTCACCATTCATTGATTCTATGGTGAAAATAGCTTCTTGCTAAAATATCAAGATGGAACACCATTCTCACTACCTCATAGTGGGAACCATCTTAAACACTTCAATCCTTAAAGTATCAAATAAGTTCATTTGTACATTTATATAGTTTTATATTTTTATTTTTGTATTTTTGTTTAGTTATTTGTGTCTTTTCTTTTTTGGTAGCTTGACTCCATAGCCCAATGGCAAAAATGAAGGCACTTATAGATTAGATTCTACTCCCTTTGATTATTTCAAAGGTTAACTGATAGAAGTTCCCTAGTTGGAGCTAGCTATTGTTTCCAAAATCAGCTATGCTCATTTTGTGGACAACCCTTATGAAACTTGTCTATTTCATAATCTACACTCTAAGTTCATTATTCGAGACAAGTTTATCTTAACTCAAGTGAAGTTTTCTGATGTCTTAAGAATGTTTACAACACTCCCTCATCATGATTTCTTAAAAATTATGAAACCTATCATAGTCTTTATTTGATCAAAATGTCAATTTTGATCATTTTTAGGGTGTTAGAAATTTCATTTCTCAATGCATCAACGAAATTTTTTACCGCTCTTGTATTTTTATTTTATTTTATTTTCTTCATGCATAGATGGAGATTTTTGCTTCCAATGCATGCCTTAAATCTCACACATGTTAGGGTAGTGATTTATGCCACATGAGTAGATATTTTTGATAAATTTTATGTAGCATTTATGGCCATGCACGCTGAGTTGTTAAAGCTCATTTTGGGGCTTTAAATTGATTTTTGATCATTTCAAGTTTCCTAGACTCTTCCTTTAAATCACTTAACCACACAAATGAGGGAGATTTCAAATTTACCATCAAGCATAAGATTTTGAGTTTACCAGGTAAGTTTTTAAATTTAACTTTTCTTTTTATTTTTATTTTTGTTTTATTCCCTGTAGTTCAGCCCTTGTTTTATTTTTACTTCATCATAGTGAGCCTTAGCAGCCAATTCCACCAAACCCTTCCTTTGCCCTAGGTCTTTTTCTTACATGTCTAATCAATTTTTTGACCCGATTAAGATTGTACTCTCACCAAATCTTGTTGGAAATCCCCTTACACTTCCTATCACAAACAAACCATCATGCATCATTGGCATTTTTTTCCACTCTTGCATGTTATATGGAAAATTTTTAGCAAGTGTAAGGGAGGTGCATTTTACCACTAAAATATTCCCTCACATTTCCTATAGTAGCAGCTAATCCTGCCGCTTGGGCATCAAAACTTAATTTTCTTGCTTCATGCCTTGTCGGCATTTTTTGCCACTCCTACACACAGAAGATATACAATGGCAGTTATTTTTTCCACCTCTAAATAAATGAAGTTTCTTCTACCTACAAGGGCATCAAATTTTTCCATCAAATTAAAATGCAAATATCCACATATGCAAGGGTGGAAAATTTTGCCGCCCATGCAAACATCTTCTTGAATTTCCTAACTCTGGGATATTTTCAATTTTGATTTTTTGAACCTATTTTCCTCTGGTTTTTCATCCTACTCACACTTTAGCCCTTTTAGACACATCCTCATATTCATGATCATCAACATGTAGTTTATCCAGATTGCTAGTATTTTTCCTCATTACATGATCATGACTTTTTGTTGCAGTTTCTTCTATGGATCTTTCTTCATCAACATATTTTTGATAAAATCCCTTTAAGATGACTAATTTTTATTCAAAGAAGTCAAAAGTAATGAAGTATAAATACCAAGGTGTTTTTCCAATTACCTCAGTTACTTCTAATGTTGATGACATTAGAGATATAGAGATTGGTCATGTGGACATGGCTGAGTTTGTGGAGAGAATTAAGTCAAGAATTCCTAGCTCCAAAATGAAGAAGATAATTGATAAAAACATTCATTTGGTATCTTCTTTCCCTATAGTGGCTCATAACACATAATTTTTTCTTCAGTGTGCTCAATTTTATAATATACCAGGGTTGTGTTAGATGCTAGTGGCAATGTGATAATTAGACTGGATCTTGAATTCATTGATAAAGTGTTTATGTGCCCTCTTGCTAGAGAAGTGATAAATCTTAATTTTTTTGAAGCAAAAAAAGAGTATGACAAAAATCCTAAAAAAGCATAGAAAGTAATTAATAATAAATGGCTCAAGATGCCAAGGGCAAATTTGTCAAGGTGGCTAATGGATTTTTTTGAGAAGTGACTTTATAGAAGAAGTTGGTGATCTGATAACTCTTTTTTTTAGGGTAAGAGGTTTGTCCTCCTCCTTATAGTTTCATGAATGGATGTATCCCTTCATCAAAATAATACTCCAAGGTAAACAAATCATCTTTTGGGGAGAATAAATCAGCAATGCTTTGCACGAGCAATTAATGAAGGTATCCACCACCTTCAAATTCTACATGACTTCTTATCTAGTGTATGTTGCAGTTTTAATAAGAATCTTTCTGGGTCTAACATCAAAAGTGTTGGGTGAATATTTTGTCAACTAGCTAACTGGCGTTCAAAATAGTTCCTATCACCATGACATAGGGAAATTGGTTGTCTAGATGTGCAGGTTTACTGCATCACAAGGGGACAAATCTCTCCTCTCATCAAGGGGAGGTTCCCTATTAAATATGCAGAGGCTATATACTATATAAATAAGCTCAAAGTAAGACATAGGGGTGGGATAAACCATCCATCTCTCTTCTTTCAGAGATGATGCTAACAAATAGAGGAGAAAATCCTTGTGGAAACACTGAAGGCACTTCTCTTATTTCAGAATTGTTCTTGCAGGAAACAACAAGAGTTATTTCAAGTAAGATAAGAAACTAATAAAAAAAGGGTGCAGTAATAGCAGGATGAAAAATAATGCAAAGTTTCCACCTCAACTGCCCAAAGAGAGATACAAAGAACAATGAGGGCACAAAGTCATCCCAAAGTCCTTTACAAAGAAATGGAAAATAAAAACACACACTGAAGACAACTATGACAACGCAAAGTCTAAAAGTAGTTGGCTTTAAGACACCTTCCTTATCACCTCCACTAGTTCTACTTCTTAAATCAAATAAACAAGAATGATTTTAGAAGATAGACATAAGAACAATCTCTTAAAGTAGCACATGCTATCACATCACAAAGTCTGTAAGTAACTTGCTTTCTCATTCAATCAAAGAAATATGAACTACAATCTGAGCTCAAAGTCTCAGTAATGCCTTTTAATTTGGGTAGAGTTTCACTTCTGGTAAGGGGAAGATATCTCTTGTAATAATGAAAGAGTTTACATTATATAGAGGCCAGGAGAGACTTGGCACTTTGTCCCATGGAGTGACCTATGCTGTGCAATCAATGCCTTGGCTGCATTTTTGAATCTGTCAGGAAGGGCCATGCTAGAGTAGGGCAGCTGCCTTAACTGTGGCATGTTGGTTCATCTTTCTTGTCTTCTCCTGAGTCTGAATCACTCATTCCATCACCTACTAGCCACACAAATGTCTATTCTACCTTTAATTCAAAGGGGATAGACAGGTTGCACTTTCAATGTTTACAGGCCCCAAATATCTACTCAAAACTGCTTCACCTACTAGAATTAACTCCCACTGAGTTTCCCTCTTTGACTCTTCCTTCTTTTGGTCCTGGTCTTAGGATCTTTGAATTCATTAGGTCCATGTTCTAAGTCTGAAAGGATCAATCAAATGTTTCACTGCAACAATATTGATGTCCATAGGTCTCTCTTCCTTTGAAGGTTAATGGCTGGCCATTCACCCCAATTTTGACATTTGCAGGCCTATCATTTTGCTGTGACATGGGTGAGGACACGTGGTGGCATCTACAGCTTTGAAATAAGCTTTTGGGAATAAGCCTTGAGACTTGTTAGAGGCTGGAGGCACGGACGTAGACACATGGAAATTTTTACTACACTAGGATGGGACACATGGCGCATTCCACTCTATAAAGCTTCATTTGAAACTGTCTTGGCACGTGACACTTGGTAGCTTCCACTGCACTTTTGAGGCTTGAACCTTCTTGAAGGGAAATTTCCCTTTAGGATCTCGAATAGGGTCCATTTTATGTGTCAAGTGTCCCTCCACAAGGGTCTCTATCCTTCTAGATCTTCTAGGTGGCCTTCAAGCTTCAATTTCTTTGGAGGGCTATTGGTCCCTTTATTTCCTTTAACAAATTTTTTTGAAGAAATTCACCTCCCTTTGATTCTATGTCTTTGCATTTGAGGGGGCCCCATCCTTTGACACATGACATCTTCCTCCTCTTCTTACTGAAACATTTCACTATTGACACTTGGTACTTTCTGCCAATCTCTTTAAGGGATAGGGGGCAGCTTTCACCACTTCCCAAAACAAAGTATAATGGGCTCAGCTGACAACACTTGGTAGGATCCCCCTGACTCTCACTTTTGCACACACTTCTTTCCTTAACTGGGGTAGCCTTTGAACCTTTGAACCCAGAACCATTGAAATTTGAAGCGGTTCAAGGTTCAATGGTTCATTCCATTTATTTAGCTAAGCCCCTTTGCTGAAAAAGCTTTAAAAAAATGAGGAATTTGAAAGCCCCCGAATAAATTTTGAGAAGGGAAAGAGAGGAATTTTGGCCCTGTAGGTCTAAGAATAGCTCATATGTTGTTCCAAAAATGAGTGACACTTTTGGGGACCAACAAGAAGGAGATAAAAGAGTAATCCTAGTGTATCAATACTACTCTCAATTAACATTGAAGGGTTATATTCATCATTTTAGGAGAGTAAATGATGATTTTTTGGTGGTATTCTTATGTCTTTTTGATCCTCAACTAGAACAAAGAAGAGTGTTAGATGAAGCTTGGACAGTGGTAAATGATTTTTGATGCATGTTCTTAGAGTTTCCTTCCTTCTCATACCTGAGAGTTGGCTTTTTCTAAGGTCATCCTTATATGCTTCCAAGATTCCCCTCAGATAAATTAGTCTTAATGGAGCTATGTAGACAAATAATCATTGTCCATAATAAATAGATGGAACTAAAGAAGCCCAGTTTTAGATTCCCAGTTGAAATTGGTAGGTTTTTAGTGTTAACCATTGGGAAAGCTAGAGTCATGAAAACTAAAATGTAGCTCGTAACCTTGAAGCAATTTAAAAGAAGACCAAATTTTGATTACAGGGGCATGCAAGACATAATCAAGAGGAAAACCCAAATTTATGAACCTATAATTGAAGATGTTTGGGTAGATTTGAGAATAGCAGAAGATGTCAAGAAAATGGACTATAGCAAGTTATCTCTTGAGCAGATTAAATATCTAGAACTTACCGATATTCCCAAGAAACTAGTGGATGATGGAGAGTTGATTAGTGATAGATAAAATACTAAAAAGATTACTAATGCCCCTCTTCCTCCAATCCAATGGTCCCAAAAAGAGCTAACCTCATTGAGGAAATGATTTGAACCTATATTGACAAACACTAATAATTGGCTAGAAAATAAGGGAATTACTTTGAAATAATTCATCATAGGTTTAGAAGCTAAGATTCAAGAGGAAACAAGAAGAAAAGTAGAAAATAGGATGAAGAACAAAAGTGATGTTTCTTCTTCTTCTAAGCCACATAAACCTAAGATCATAGTTGTGACAAAAAAGTCAAAAGTGGTGGAAAAAGAGTCTGAAATAGAAGATATGGAAGTTGAGAAGCAGAGCACTGAAGAACCAGTGACAGAAGAGATGGAGATTGAAAATAGACCTATAAATCAACAAGAGGGGGAAACTTTATACTCATAAGAGAATGTTAAAAAAGAAATGGGAATATCTTTTTCCTCACCTAACACGCCTATCGTAGTTCCTTCATCTATTTCTCCTATTAATGTTCCCTCTTTTGGATCACCCTCTCCTTCCAAAATAATTTTTGACAACCCTCAAAGCACTTTTGAAGATATTCTCCATTCCTCAGGGAATATTCCTAGTTTGTCCTCCCCATCTTTTGATCACTTAATAAAAGATGTAGTTTTTACTAACATTCCACCCATTATTTCCATTACCAATGCAAGTGCAGCTCGAATGACATGACAATAGAGACAGATCCTAATGTGAGTACTTATGTGCTCCCACCATGGTTATCAGCTTATACACCAAAAAGGATGAAACAAGTCATCTCTCCAAATGAATTTAATTTTAATATGCTGGGGCCAGTAAAAGCCAAAGCTCTGAAGAAGCCAAGGATTCTTTCAAAAATGCTTGGGGATAAGGGACATAAATTTTTGGAAATTGTAAGACCTCCACAAGATGCAACCATTAAAATTTTTGATATAAATTATTAATCTATCTCTAGAATTGAATTAGGCAAGATAACTCATGAGAATGCCAAGAGTGATATGCAGTTAGCCATGGACATCCTGATTCAAAAATTTGATAAGAAAGAAATGAAAAATCACTACAAAGTAATGGTGGAACAATTGATTGCAGTGGTAAGGAGAATCACTTTCACTTTAGAAATAGTAACTCTTGAGGCCATTTCTATAGAAGACCCAAATATTCAGAAAGTAGAAAAGACCTATCTCAAAGGAAAAGTACTTGAAGAGTACTTGGACAAGATGCATGCACAAGGAATTTCCTTACTCACAGAGTTATCTGAGAAGATAGATAAAATGAGGAAAATAAGAGCAAAACTTGATGATCTCATTAATTTGTTTCTCAGGATATTGAAAGCATAGAAATGTATCTTGATAAATGGGTGAACATGAGGAAATTAAAAATAAGCACTCTAATATCAATTGGTGTCATTTCTGATAGAGACTCTTATACTGAAAATAAAGAGGCATTGACATATAGGAGTCATGTGCTTAAAGATTTGATCATTGACCTTGAATCTAAAAGGAAACTTAGTTAACAAAGTGATGTCAGGATTTTGCATAAATTGGAGGAGCTACCTTTCAAGCTTACATCTCAAGATAACCAATTCCTTTCAATAGAAGAAATGATTTAGAAATTTTAAGGTATGTTTTAGAAAGAATTTGAAGACAAGACATTTTCAATAGCCTCTATAGATAATATTTTGGATAATCAGTTAACTCTAGATAATCTAAAAACCAAGTTAACTAGTCATGTAAAATCAGTCACAGTAGTAAGAGATGCCATAGTAAGAGCCAAGATGATTTTCAAGAACATTTTTAGTCCAGATAGTATCAGGATGCAAGCAACTTTCACTATGTACGATGCTCACATGAAGAAAGATGGGGATACAAATTGAAACAATTTTTTCCCTTGGTTTATTTTCCACTTTTCAGATGTACTTTTACAACCACTTTGGACATTTATACATGTACTTTTTTCATATGTAATTACATGTAAAAATATAGGAAGTCCTAAGTCAAAAATGACTTCTATCTTTGAATAGGTCAAAGTAGTTAAGTTTTTATTAAGAATCTTCAAGGCCTCTCCCTATAAATAAAGAGGGCCTCTATTGTAATTTGTTTTTATCTTTTAATTATTTTAAGTGAAACTCTACCCAAATTGAAAGGCATTTTGAGACTTTGAGCTCAAATTGTAAATCAAATTTAATCAAGTGAATGAGAAAACAAGTGACCTTTCAAACTTTGTGTTGAAATAACTTGTGTTGTGAAGGAAATTATTCTTATGTCTTTTTCCTAATACAATCTTATATGTTTGTTTAAATAAGTAGTGTGAGTGTAAATAATCTGGGAGATGTTTTGAAGTTGATTGTGTAGACTTTGTGCTACTATAATTATCTTTAGTTTGTGTTTTAGTGTTTTAGAACAAAGGATATTGGAAAGGCTTTGAACTAATTTTATCTTTTGTGATCATATAATTTGTTGTAGTTTTCGGTGAAGACTTTGGGCTGCACCTCATTCTATTGTGTTTCAAGTTATAAATCAGAAAAAGAAGAAACGATAGACTTTGTGCTCTCATGGGTTTCTTGGTTATTTAGTTAATATCAAGAAAGTTTTCCTTTATGTTGCAAACATCATTTCTAAAAAAAGAGAAATTGATGATATGATCTCACCCCTGAGTTGATATTTAGTTTAGATTAGTTTATGATAGTTTATAGGGAACCTCCCCTTGCTGAGAGTAGAGATTTATCTCATTACACTGTGGCTGATATAACCATTTTGCCTTCAGTTAGTTGATGACAAAATATTCACCCAACACTACTTATTTAAAACATGAACCTTAAGTTATAATTCTAGTCCTTTAATAAAACATACACTATCTAATTTTTAATATATACTTGTATAAACTTGTGTAGGAAGGCTATGAAAACTTCAACCACTATACATGAGAAAATTGCTAACACTTTCTTGAGACCCAATGAAATCACATTGTATGTGAAAGAACCAAATTCTATGAAAAAATTAGTTTTCTGCTCCTCATAAATTTGAACTTGGTGATACCTAAATAATCCACTAGTGATATTATATAATTTAAAAATTGAAACTTATTCTAGGATATCCTTAGTAAAAGGGATATTACACCTAGGGTAAATTTTCCTGTTATATCCTTTGACTTCACCATTGATGCACCAAAACCCACTTCTTATGTCATGAATGCTATTGGTGGTCAAATCCTAAAGCTTATTATCCATGATTTTAATATACACCTATATAAATGGAATTATTCCCATATCTACACTTATAACTACCTCATCTCTCAATGTAGTTTCCAAAACTTCCCTTAGATCTACAAAAGTGTTCATAAATAGTGTACACACAAAATGGATAAATAAGACCCCTAAAAACCATTTCACATACTTCAAAGGATTAATGTCATAAGAGAGTTTATAAATCATAGTATTAAACCTTGAATCATAGCCATGGAAACTTTATGAGACATCCTTTTTAATCTCCTTTAGTGCAGATATACTCATTTGTTTAAATTCATGGATGTTAAATATATTGAAAAATTATTACCTTAATTGATGATAGTCTACTACCACTTAGTGTGGGTCATACATGCTATACCAAGTATGCACATAGTTAAGTAAAGTAGTGAAAAAATGGATTATATTACACTTAGGTGCATTGATTCCCTTTTATCAGCCAAATAGTTTCACACTTATGCACATGCCCATCAACATTATCAAATCCTTTGTATTTCAATATATTTTATTGACATATTGTAAATAAAGTGTTTATCTTAAGTCACTTACAAAGACATTTCACTATTTCATATAGGGTTTATTCCTCTTAAAGTACTTATGTTTTCAATTATCCTTAGTAGTGGTCCAATTTCTCCAGGCCCTAAGCTAGTCTACATAGTAGTAGGGATTATATTTAAGATTTCAACTATAGTAATTTTTTTTGGTGTCAATTTTATGTGATTTAATATTTTTTGTACTTACATGACATGATCAATGACAAATGCATTCAAATTTCCTATCATGACTAGGCTAGATGGTCTAACTCTAATTATGTTACCTCCTAATGGTTTTGTTAGATTATAAGGCATAATCTATATGAAAATCCATTATTTAGATTCTTTTCTCCTAAACTATTCATAAAAAATACACACTTTAACCAAAATTTTCTTCCATTTTAATTATAACATGCATATAACACAACTTTAGGAGTCAATAATCTCTAAAATTATGCATGATCCATTATGTATTACATGTCCCAATCATTGTTTTATTTTATTTTCCCACCACTGAATAAATATCTTACTCTTCATTACATGACTCTTATTCACTTGTGGAGCTCGTCTTCTTTATAGAGGAGTCAATATCATGCCCTTATTATTTCATGTGAGTCATTATGGCTTACTTGTGAATACTATTTGCCATCATCCCTAAGTACATGGTGGTTATTAAAATATTCTTGACTTCATTATATTTTCACCTCTTGAACTCTCAATCACCTTAGATTATCATCCTCCTAAAGTTTTGTGTGTCCTACATTTTTTGGCTTAACATGCAACCATTCCTTCCCCATTCCATTTACCTTCCATTTAAACAAATTGTGGAAGATTTTTAGCTCTCCATTTGTTGGGATTAAATTCCCAAATCTCCTATTAGGTTATTTACTTATAGGGGTAGTATGTCATTAATTATCCATATGGGCCATTGGAAAATGGTATTCTACATCATCCTGTAAAACATACATAAATTAAAAGAATTATGACATGTAACTTACCCACATGATTCTCTACCACACATATAAAACAAGAATATAAATTTCATCTATTCATTTTAGGTGCTTAATTCATTCTTCCATCTATGGATTTTTATCTAAAAATTTATATTTTGGCTCACTACGTATGCAACTAATAATGCATGTAAATTTTCAAGTAACTTGATGAATAAAATATTCTATATTAGATCATATAAATTAATTTTCACCCATTTATTTGGTTCCAAATATCCTCTAAATGGATAATTACATGTAAATTATAAATCTTATTTTAATAACCATCATTCAACATATTCTATAGAGATTCACCTAACCATTTCCTAATGCCATTTTCATCAATAAATTAAATGAGGGTATACAAATATAACAAAGGTGTTATGGGTTTTCCCATTAATTAAAAATAGATATATGCTACTAGTGCACACATAACAAGTAAGAATAATCTACTACATTAAATTATCACTCAAACATTACCTTAGCACTCACTTGAGGTGTAGAGAGAGATTATTAGGGCACATTGGGTTAGATAATAACTAGATGAATGTAATTGATGTTCATGAAATATATTATTATTAAAATTAAACCCAAAATTTAAATTGAATAAATGAATCAATCATACATGTAAAATAATGTAAAATAATTACAAAAAAGAACATATTTTCCACAACATACTTCTATTCATTTATCATAACAATGTAATATCAATTAACATGCTTCTTTTATACCTTTTTCAATCTCAAAATGGTATATTTTACATAAATATTATACTTAACACCCTAAAACATACTCCAACACCATAACCTATACATGTAATACAATATTAGTTTACCATCCAACACTTAAACCCATTATAAATGGAAAAGCAAGCTTTTGTAGATATTAAAACTACCTTATTTTACTTTAAAACTCTTTGAAAACTAATTATAAATACATCTCTAAAAATTTCAAAAAATGTTCCTTGATTATTATAAACTAACTTCTTATTCTATACCAATTTTATTTCATATTCCTTACCTCTGTGTTCTATGCTTGGGTGCTCTTAGGATGATAAGAATTCTACCACGTGAGGATCATGATATAAGTATTTTCACCTTATTATCAAGGGAAAAACATGTTAATGTTAACATGTACTATTTTTTTATGACACAAAATGCATGACATAGAAAATTATTACAACATTTACTTATATAAAAGATCATATAATATAAAGAAAAAAATCAATTCCAAAATGGTTGCAATCATTACATGCTATATCTCCAAGAAAAATACATAAGTGTCAAGACAATAAATGTATTCAAAACATCCATTAATCAATGAATTATATTGAAACTAATTATGAGGATTATTATATTTTATCCTTAAACTCATAGGTTCCACCACACCCTATACATGTTCTTATTTATATTAATGCTTCAACTTTTATATAGATATTGACTATTCTAGATCTACCATCACTAGTTATATTTACATACCAATATCTCATTCTGTAACTCAAAAATTCTATTTTCATGATGTATTAGATTAGTTTTCATTATTATATTAGCTATGTTACATTTTTATTCATTTCCATTATCTTTTGGTTATGCTTATTTATTGTCTACTACTATGACTTTTTCTTATTTTATTATTATATTATCATAAAAATGTTGTTTACTATGTTATTATATTAGTTTACACAAAATTATAAGCACATGTAAAATGTCAAGATACAATATATTTAACAACTAATAAGTTCCAAAGAATAATAGGAGGCATATGAACCATGCAGTTACTATATGAGGTTAGGGACATTAATATCCTCACTTATTTCTCATAGCATATGGGATGATGTATGTGGTGTACATATTTATCATAAGATGTGTCTCCTATATTATCCATTATTTTCATGATCCCCATCTCATATATTTACACATTATGTGTTTCTAATTATCAATAGCTCTACGAAAGTTATGTATACTAGATAAATATGGTCTACATGGCTATGTTGTTTGTCAGAGTTGAAATCTATATATTCCATCCATGTGCCCACATGATGTATGTTGTGCCTCCAATTGAAATATCCATTCATTTGAATATGCGTGTGTTTATTAAATTTATTCAATCTCTATTTGTGTTTGTGTGAGCTTCGTGCTTAGATCCTCTAACCACACTACATCATCTAGGTGTGTTCCCTAGACCTAATAATTGTATCAAACATGTATTCAAGTCTACCTATTTTGAAGTAAAAATTCTTTAGAATCCATTTTATTTCATATGGAATGTATTAGATTAATCTCTTGACCACATGTAGAAACATAAATTTGTTATTAGACACTTGGACAAATTAGTTTTGACCTATCATTGACACGTATGACTTGTGAATATATACTTGATTTTTTTTCATATTTTATCCTATCCATTCATCTATATATTGACTTGGTCATCCCAATTGGATATAAATCATAGTAGGATATCCACAGTATGTGTAATAAAGATTTATAATCCTAAGTTGAATGTCACCATTTTCCATGTCATTATTTTCTCCTTCCAAGATAGTGCTAGCAATAGTCAGATGCTATTAGTTACTAGTAGCATCTACCTTTCCCATTAGTGTCCCATGTTCCTAAAATGGATTTTTTTAAAAATTAAAATCCATTCCTTGTGTTGGCCTATATGTTTCACATGTTAGCTATGGAGTGAAATTACCTAGAGAGTCATCTATAAATATAGGTCAAACCTAAGGCCATTTTTATTTAGCACTCATCTAGATCATATTTGGAAAACGTATAATATCAATTGCACATCCTTTACATAATATAATAAATCATATAAATATGAAAATACCTTAAATAATAGTCATTAATCCAATTCTAAATAATAAGTACAAGGTCAAATTTACATGATTGTCAAATACTAAAATCGAATAGGTTACATTGCATTGTAGTGGATCACTTTTGATCACAGATGAACATAGGTGGGAGAAATACATGTTATTTAAGACCTCTTATGATTATTTTTACATAGGTAATTCTTAACCACTAAGTGGGATGTGTTTGAGGATATCAAACCCACCTTTTATAACCCCTTCTTCTAAGTGAAATTAGTTTTAAAAGTGGAGCTAGATTTTTAAGGAAAAGGAGGAAAAAATAAGAATTACACACAATACCAAAGATAAAAAATTCAAAAAAAATAATTTTTACAAGTAGGTGAATATTTTTGTAGAACACATTGATGAAATCATATAGGATAGCTCTCGTAGATAGTGGATGGGACCGATTACCATAGGTGATTAGGCCTTTGTTGGTAGTATCTTGATAGAAATCGATAGTTTATTTCATTATCTAAGAAAAAATAGAACCATTTAAAAGCATATCAATTAACTTTGCATAAACAAAGAGTAAAATAGAACAGAATCAACTAAGTATATTATCCCTTTGTCATTTCTATAAATAGTAAGTGTAATTGGTCTAGCTATTAGATTCATATCTATATAGTCAATGTTATATTTTATGCAATATAAATTTAAATAAGTTTTATAATTGTTTAGATCACCTAGATACAATATATTTTAAATTTTTTTAGTGATTTTAATCCATCTCTCAAGTGTGACAAACCTTAGGTCTCTATTGCTTAAGGTTCCTTCTTTCCTCATTAGGGTTTCAACATCTTGCTTTAGGGTTTTAGATCTATTTATAATTTATGAATTCTAATTTTTATTTTACCTTCACATAATCATAATATAAATCTAATTGATTTAAATGTTAATAATGAAAATGAATATGTTTATTTTTTTGATAGATTTGATGATAAAGATCAAAGGGAAAAAATTGAATATCTTAACAACAATCCACACATGATTGATGAATTATTACATGTAACTAGAGATGGACACAAAAAAAATATAATATTTCCACAATTGAGGAATAATAGGATATCTTCAAATATACTGATTTACATTTTATAGGCATTGATCATACAATAGGTATCTAGAACTTCCATTGCTAATATTTCTATTTCTACACCTGTGGTTACATAAGTGGTGCTCACTCATAGTGTGGAAAAAAAATATGTTCCCCATATTTATATGGCTTTCCATAAACAACATATTGTTTTGACTCCTAGGATGGCCACTCATGTGACATCACCCAATGTTACTCAATATTTTATGCCTACTATGCAAGCCCTTATGCAAACTATCATTGATCTTCAAGATAAATTTTATTGATTGGAACAAAATTATACAAGAGTGGGCCATCCAATTGAATCTCAAGTATTAATACACAATACATTAGATATAAATATTTAAAATTATCCCTCACCTACTAGGTTTTTTTCACCTAAGCTTATATTATATTATGGTAAAGGTGGCTTAGAACAATATCTTTGAGTCTTTCTTGAAACATGTGTCAAATATTCATTGAATGGATAATTATTGACTAAGATATTTCCAAGGAAAATAAATTATTATGATTTGCATTATTTTTATTATCTCCCGTATTAATCAATATATTCCTTTAATCCTTTGAATGATCATTTTTTAGCTTAATTTTCTATCAACACAAGTGAGAATATTTCCTATGCTTAGATTGAAGCAAGGATCTAATGAGCCTATAATTTATTATGTGTTATGTTATAATAAAATTATAGATAATATGACATATATATGAGATGATAATGAGTTATAATATGTATTTAATCAATGTTCTCTTTCCCATTTACATGAGTCAACTATGTTTAAGCATTTTCACTCTTTTGATGACTTGTGCCATATGGTCAAAGAACCTAAAGTTAATATACTTACTATTAATGAGATAAAATATGAATGCAATCCTCAAACATATTCTATTGAAAAATTTAAAAATGAACCAAATTTCAAATTGATGGTGAACGATATTAAAAATGAGGCTAAGGTAATAATTAATGTAGTTTCAGAACTTGCTAATAATATGATCCCTTTGGATCCTAAAATGGAAGTTTACATGCTTATCCAAACCCCCTAATATTATATTAAAAAATTTACTTGAGTGAAACATTATATATATCCATTTGCAATTAGAGGTTGATATGAATAGGGCTCAATCCAAAAAATTCAATGTCAATGCTTATTGTGATTGGCTCAATATGCTTTGGTTTGTGACATATCATATAAAGATTAATTGAGGGAAGTATTATTGATATTAATGATTTTAAAACACCTAATTATAATTCAATTCCATTTCCTAATGGGAATACAAAGCTCAAAATATTTTTAGAGCCATTTCCAAATAATGTGGTAAAAGATAAAAAAACTAGTTGCAAGGTTCATTCGACTTACAACATGCATCATCCTAAAACATCTTATAATTATAATATCTAGGAGGAACATATTATAGATTATATAATTGGCACATTTAAGGATACAAAAGTATAGATACCTAAAATCATATTTTGTGAGTGTGAAGTTGTTGATGATGGCTTTATCAATGCTCCTTTATTTGTGCATGCTTTCAACTATTCACAATATATTCATAATGCTATGGTTGAAAATAGATCAAGTGAAAATATATGTAAAATGACACTACTCAATAATATTGGGTACACATAAGAGGATATAATTGTTACAACCAATACTATGAAAGGATTTGATGGAAATAAATAAATCCCACTTGGGGACATCACATTTATACGTAAATTAGGACCTAAAACAATGACTACTTAGGTCTTAGTGATGTATACTACTTAAATATTTGACATGTTATTATCATGGACATGGATTCACAATATATTTTTAGTTTTATCCTTTATATAATATTGAATTAAATATATCCATACCAACTGAGTGATCAAGCTTTTAGTATTCCATATGAATATCCTCTTTAGCCTGAGATATTTTCTATACCTCCTCTTCCATTTCTTGATACACAACATGTAAATGTTCATCATACAAGGTCATACATAGTTAGATAATCAAATTTATTCAAATGCTCATGCTTCAACTTACACTAAATCAAAGTTTTATCTAGATTCAATAAAAAGTACCTAATTTAACGTGCCCTAAGCTAGTTTTATAGGCTACTTCACATGTTCCACAATAAACACAATCACATTCTTAAATATTTCCATAACATTCATAGGATATTATGGCCAATAATTTTATGTGATATAGAAATTATCAAGTTAAATATGATGGTAATGATGTGTATATCACAACATTATCAACACATCCATATCCTAACAACTCACAATATCACCCCCTAACAAAAAAAAAATTAATTAAACATGTCACCAGATTTTATATAAATCCCATTTAAATCCCACTGTAATAAAATCTAGATTAATTAACTAATTATTCATTCTTATTTATTTGGTTAATCATAATAATAAAATCCATACACATACAAAGTAAATAAATAAATCAAATCAAATAATATCACATCATCCCATCTCAAACATGTCACCCTGAATCCTAAGTCAAGTCATCACATCACTCAATATATAGTCAAATCACAAATCCACAAATCAAGTGACAAGATATAATCATGCCCATATATCTTCAAATCAATCCTTCCATCCCACACCCCTCACATTTATGATACAACTCCTCTCATTGAATGAGTATTTTGACTAAAATCTGGCCATCCATTTTGAATCAGATTAGGAAGTAATCTAAAATAGGTTTGAGCATACCAATGTTAAGATTGGACTTCTCTCTTACAATGGATATTTTAACCTAGGTGACCATTCAAGGATATGTAAATATGTGTGGACGTTAAGAACAAGTTTTCATTGAGTGATACTTTGGGTACATGAACTTTATAACACATTCAATGCCTAGGCACATGCATGGTAAATTCATGTCCCATTGATAATATACCATGTTACATGCATGGTATATTATCAATGATACATGAATGGAAACAATTGAGTGGGAATTAGTGAAGAGAGACTTTGCACACATGTTTGACTTATCATCATCAAATCCAAGACTCTCCAAGCCTCTTAAAATAATCAAAGAGGATATATTTCATAATGGGATGCCCATGGAATAAAAAGTGAAGTAGATGCATAATGAGAAATGATTTGTGTTGTCTAGTCTATTTTAAGAAGAAAGTTCAAGCAATAAAATTAGCAAGGAGAGTAACATGCCAGGTTTAGGATGTAGAAACCCTATATATTTAAATAAATGGAAATTATTCCATAAAATATAATAACAATGGCCAAATGAGGATATGAACCACATGAATTTCAGGACTTCAATATGGGAAAGAGGAGTGTTAGACATGTAGAGTGATATAAATAAATAATATAATGAATTACTCCACATAATATAAATAAACATTAGATTGTAAGGTGAGCCCAATATTTCCACTATAGGTGATTACTAGTCCAATGAGAAACTAATGTACATAATTGACATCCTCAAATAGTTTAAATAATTATTCCCTAGGACCTATAATGAGATAAATTATGTACATTTCTCCTTAGGAAAAATAAATATTAAATTTCATGATGGCATGAGGCCCAAAAAGAAAAGGCCTTATAAAATTAATGCCAACCTCTATACTAGGTAAAAGAGATATACATAAAATGTTAGATGTAAGAGTAATTATGTAGTGGAAGAGCCATAATAGGTCAGTTCCATGATGATTAACATTAATAAAGATGGACACATGAATTTTTGTGGACTTATACATACTCAATGGAGTTTGTGTCAATGACCCCTTTTGTGTATATTAATTAATCATTGGTTTTTTATTTTTAAAAATTAGTATCCATTTGAATTGAGATCACAAGATATTGTTGTAAAAAATTAAACATTGATTCAAAATAAAGAGGATTTATTTCATTTGATATATCCATGGTCAACCAAGTAGAGAAATTTTGATCCATCTTCAGGGACAACATGAAATAGAGTTTGAATTGTATTTAGTACATATCTAAAGTGTAATAAAATAACTAATAAATTGTCTTTGAATACTTTGATATCTTGTGATAACCATAAAAGTATAGGATAAATATTCCAAGCTATGTCCAAGGCTAAAAATAAATTTATTAGTGCATAAATTGAAGTTTGAGCCATTTTAAACTATGATGACATATTTTTACTCAGCATATATAAATACATTTATAAATAGTGGTTCATTTTATGAACCATCTTATGGAATATCCTCTTTAGTAAAAAAAAATTGAACAAATATTAATTTATTCTTGGTTTAATCAATTATTTCAATTAAACCCTCAAGTTGATGTTATTTTAATTCATAAGCACATTATTATAATAATTTTTTTATGCCATATGTATATTTATATTTCCATCTTATTTCTCCTTGTGAATAGGTTTTTTTACTATCACAATTGAACTTGCATATATATCATCTAGTTTAATCTTATTACTATTAACTAAATCTTGTATCTTATGTTTCAATGTAATTTATAAATTTGTAGCATTCCATTGAAGTATATAAAAATAAGAATATGCATGGGAATAAAAAATTTAGGTAATAATATTTAATTATAAAACTCCTTTCTTGGCATTAAAGTAATCATATTTCATTTAAGTAACTTCTTCTAGACATTTTGTGAACTTTCACTTTACCTAGTAAATTTCCTATACTCGTTTTGTTAAGGTAAAACACCTATTAAATGATTAGAATTAAATAATTTATTAGTATCATTATTTTGATGAAACTAATGGTCATTGAATTTAGTCCTAAAACTTTATTTTTAAGTGGAGAATTGGCCTCATATTTAAGCATATTTTACTCTAAAATCTTGACTTAAAATGTCTTAATAACATGAAAAAGTTAATCATAATATTAATAATTATTGAAAGGTACTTTTTATTTGATAAGTTATAGTATATTATTGATAAAAATTCTTTGGATCTCATTATATGGATTTTGATACATAAACCTAGTGATAATGTCTTGAACGTAACCACATACTAATAGTTTCATTTTATCCTTGTCAAACTTGAGCTATATTTAAAAAGTGACCTTATTTATAGATATTGACTGATAAATGGGCTACAAAAAAATCATGTGGTTCAAGGTTATATGAATTCATAAAGAACAAGACAAAGGATTAACCTTAATAAAAAAATTAGAAATACTAAAATGAGATAAAAATTCAACTTAAAATAGGCATAAGAGAGCACATGTTCACCAAATTTGATGCATGAATATGGTTTTACATCAAAATGAAATACATCTACCCATACAACATGAAATTAAACCTAATTAGATCTAAAATATTAAAATTAGATTTAATTATTATTTCACATCCATCATAATAATAGAAAAGAGAGTGTTTATATAAGACTATTTCTTTTTAAAACAATATATATAAATAGGCTCATACAAAGATAGAGTATAATAAATTCAAACGTCAATATGAATCAAACATATAAAATTTGAGGTAAACAGAGACTGTGCTAAGAACCGTACATTCTCTTATAGAGTAGGCTTATTCCAAAAACTATGAGGCCATTCCTAATATATAGTGGTTGGGTAGAAATTAAGATGATGACTATGTTTATCAGATATAGAATTTTAAAAATTCACTTATATTTATGAAATTGTGTGCACGTTTATTAAAATGATATCCTTCTTCAAAACCCTAATGGGGAAACTAATTTTTATTCATGGTATGTGTTTAGGATTAGTAGGATTTATAAGTGCCAATTAATTATTGGGCCCCTTAACTATCAATATCTAAAACAACAAATAAAGTATCATGCATTTAAACCAAGCAGAATGTGTGATGCAATGTTTGGATTTTTGTGTTATAATTAATGCTTTATTTAATCTAATATGTAATGATAAATACTTTATATTTCCTTATAATCTTGAATATTTTATTTAAATTATTGAATTGATTACTTTAGAACATTCACTATATATCTCTAGCATGTCTTAAAATCATTAATTCACCTATGTATTTATATACCTATTGAGTTTAAATTAAGACCCTTTTGGTGTGTGATCCAAAAACCAATAAGAAAAAATAAGACCATACAGGACCATATGACATGGGTGCACTAAAACATATCCACACAATTGATTCCACCATAATCATACATTGTAAGCTTCTATGAGCCCAAAAATGTACCTTTTAGACTCTTATACGGACCACTAGCAAATAAATAGGAGGAAAGGGGAAGATAGATAAATATGACGAGAGAGAAGGAAGTCACATGTGACAAAGAAGTACCAAAATATTAATAAATATGTCAATAAGAGCTTAATATATACCAATGAGAAATAAACATAAAAGCATCCTCAATTAATTTAATATTATGACTATTAAATAAAATAATTTAAGCAAACATTACATGTCTACAAATATGTTAATTTATAATAAAATGCCAACCAATACATCTCTTTAGCATTGGAGATGTATTGTTTTAATAAATAAATATATTATAATAATTAAATCAAAATACTATAATTAAGATGTTGAATTTGTATTCTTATCTAATATTATAATTATTTATTAAATAATCTATTAATTATTCTTTAGAGTGTCCATTATGGGTGAAATAATAATAACATATCTAGTTTTTTACATGTTGGGGCAATATACAATAAATCATTCCATGTAATAAAATTTGAGTGTATAGGTCTAAAAAATAATAAAACCATTTTTGGTTAAATATTTGAAGATGCAATGAATGTATATTTTCCAAAAGATTTAAATTTTATTAAGTATTTTTGAGATATTTTTTACAATTAAATTTTATACATTTTCCCCCCAAAATAAGACATTATTATGATTTCACTCTTTTTAGCTTTTATCTATTTGAATATAAGATAAAATTTTATACATTCATATATCATAAAAATAATTATTATAGCATGAAAAATTTATTTTACATCAAAATATAATAACCAAACCATAAAATATTGTAAATAATATTTAATATATCTAAAATAGTAAAATAAAAATTAATTACATAAATAATAATATTTTTTAATAAATGACAAGAGGGAGTTTAAGAGGAATATTTGAATTCAAAAAAAAATGAGACAAATAAAATAAATAATTAGTGTGAAAAAATATTTCCAAATAATGAAGCAATTTTTTTTTATAAATATAAAAACAAACAAAAACTATTACTAGTTAAGCCTAACAATGATAGCCTGGCGGTGAGTGAGTTGAGTGTTATAAATGGGAGGTCTTAGGGTCCGTTCCTAGGATGAACATTCTCTAGCATCGTTATCACACTAAGCTATAATGGGTTATTTATGAAAAGTATATGATGCAATGGATTACTAACTTAGTGTTCAATATGACAGGGGTCAATATGTGTCTTGAAACCTATGTTCAATATGATCAGGCAAGTCTATAGCCCATGGTTAGGAATACTATTCACCTCTAGTTTGGGAATTTTGACTATAAAAATTTCTATGGTTTTGGATCCATTTAAAAAATAATGTTACCCAATAATTTTGATAGGTTTTCATATTTTTTAGGATGGCCCACTCATAGGGTAAGGCAAAAAATCATGTGGGAGGAGAAGCAATCAAAGTTGGTCAGATAGATAGGTGGTGCAAACATGATTTAAGGGAGGTGATCAAGGAGGTAGATAAGAATTAAGTTACTAGGGTTTGGTCAAATAGTGAGGAAGAAATAGGCAAGGGAAATTAGATTAGGGTAAAGGATTGTCATGGCTTGGCTTTGGGGGTAAATGCTATGATTCTAGGTTGGAGAATCTTGGAAACTATAGGTTGATCAGAAGAAGTGGAGAAGTCAAATTCACCATTGGAAATCCATTCAAAAAAAATCCCTCTTGTGGATAGTGGTGGTGGAGAGAAGTTGATGAAAGCCCTGGAAATTATTTTTGAAGGAGGGGTTTTTGAGGATAACATTGCTACTTTGAGGGCAAAGGGGATTCTAGGTAAATTTATGGGAAAATGGCCTACCATTTGTGCTATATAATTATGGATGAGAAAGTATTTGGGACTAGGTATCCTCTTGAAATTACTACCTAAGGGTTTCTTCACTATCATTTGTTCATCGATGGAAAAGAAACAATAAATTTAGAATGGGGGGCCATGGATGATGGAGGATGGGAGGTTGTGGCTTCAACCCTGGTGCCCTAATTTTAATATATTTTATGTGAAATAAGGTTTCTTCCCTATGTGTATATGGATATATGGTATTCCAATTTAGTATTTAAAGGAAGAGTTTCTTATCCAAATTAGTAGAAAGATTGGGAATTTTGTGGGACTTGATCTAATTACTAGTGAAGGTGTCCTAGCTTGCTATGCTAGGATATGTGTTATGATGGATCTAGAAGTAAAATTCTTGGAAATAATTTTATTAAATTACCTTAGGGGTTTTTTAGAGTAACCCATTGATGTGGAAAATATTCCCTTAAGGTGTTTTAATTATATAAAAGTGTGGCACAATCATAGTCAATGTTAGGATAAAGGTTCCTTAGTTAAGAGAAGTCAAGTTTAGGTTACATAAAGTGGACAATAGAATAATACTATGTACTGACATATTAAACAGTAAAGGTATAATTGTAATGAATATGGTTAGGAAAATTCTAAGCCTCATAATTTGAATGTGGAAGCCATAATCAACTTGAAAGATAAGTTGGAATCCATGGAAGTATTGACAACTAACACAATTCACAAGGAAATTCAATTTATTTCTTCTGAAGCCAATAAAATTCATAAATTCCTAGACAAATAAATTAAATTTTAATAAAAAATATATTTCTATGAGGGATTTTAAATATTAGTAAAATAAAAAAAGATTGTTTTGAAGACATGTTAAAGACACAAGTAGAGGAATCAAGATAGACATGAGATCTCCATCTATCCCCAATAGTGTGAGATTTGAGTGATGAAGAAGAGATCAATTCTAGATAGGTTATATCCATTTCATAGAAGGATTGTTTGATTTTATAACCAAACTATGGATCTCATAGCAAAAAAGGTAGGAAATCCAAAAAAATCATTACAAAGGAAGAGGTATCTAAAGGTAAGCAATCTAATATTGATCCATATTTTTTTACTAAAAAGTGGAGGGGTGAAATACCCATCTTATAATTAATTGGGATTATCTCTTGGAATTTTAGGGTCCTGAATTCCCCTAAAAAGAGGCATCTTGTGAGACTTTAGTTGGTGAAACTGGGTCGAGATATGTTTATGTTTCAAGAAACAAAGTTGAATTTAGTAGAGGCTAGAGATCTTATGATTAAAATTTGGCATAGATGGAAGGCCATACTTTTGGAGTATTTTAGGACATCTAGAGGCATGGCTATCATTTTGGATCTACACAAAGTCTAGGTAGAGATTTGTAGTTCTGGAACTAATCGATCGATTTGCAAAGTATCAAAAGTCTTTTCCAATTTGTCCTTTTTCTTTTTAACATGTGTGGTCCCAACTCTATTATTCTCAAAGAGTAGTGATGGAAATATTTTAGGGGACAAATATTAGTTTTTTAGAATTAAAGTTGTGTTCTGGGTGAAGATTTCAATGCCATTTTGGATGGGTCAAAAAAGGGGGGGGGGTGTGGGGAGGAGCACTTAGTCTTAAAAGGATTTTTACAGGTTTGTTGATTTGGTTGAATTAGTAGGTTTGATTCCTAAGAATGGTTTTTTTGTGTGTGGATGAATCATTGTGAAGGTTTATGCAACATCATGAAAACATTATATTTATTTCTATTTTTAGCTGAGTGTTTGAATAAGGACTATATTTTGAAAAGTGATATTATTCTTGTGTAGATCAGACCATGCCTCTATTGATCTCAAGATTATGAACGATATGGACCCTCATTTATGTCATTTCAAATTCAAATTTATGTGGCTATGTGACTCTTCCATTTATGATTTTTTATAAGACTGGTGGAACATGATTCCTCCTTTGGATGGCACCAAAATGTATATGATGGGAAAAAACTTATTGATATTAAGGACTATTTGAAATCATGAAACCAAGTGTATATTGAAAGACATCTTCAAATAAATTGAAAGAGTATAATCTGATATGGAGATCATATATCAAATTTTAATGGATTTAGGGATGGATGTGGATTTTTATAATGTAGAGAAATCACTTTTGGTTGAGCTAGCATAGATTCATATCAGAGAGGAAGCTCACTAAAAACAAAAATCTATGGAGTTGTGGCTTAAAGAAAGGGATAAAAATACAAAAATTTTCACAATTCCACTTGGTTGTGAATATTAGACAATCATATTTCAAGTATATCCTCCAAGAAGGGGGTCTTATTGGATTACTATTTGAATATTAAAATGAAGGTAGTTTGGTTCTTAAAAAATCTACTACGTTATTCTAATCCTTCTTCTCTTTTTTCTCAATCTAGAAGCTTGAATCATATCCCTCATTTGGTTTTGAAGTAGAAAAATGATAAGTTGATGTCCCAATTTTTGATTGAAGAGATTAAAAATGTGGTCTTATCGATGGGCGGGGATAAGTATCTTGGGCTAAATGGATTTCCTATGCCTTTTTAAAATCTATTTGGTATATCTTGGGTAATGAAGTGGTGAGCACGGTTAATGAATCTTAGGTGAAAAAAAAAGTAGCTCCAGATATTAACAATACCTTTCTATCTTTGGTTCCCAAAGGGGAGACCTAATATACTTTTAGTGACTTCAAACCAATTTATTTTTACAATACCATCTAAATTTTTTTTTCTAAATCCATTGTAATTTATCTAAAGATAGTTCTTGATTCATTAACTTTCTAGTGAATAAGGAGGTTTTGTCCTAGTCAGGCAGATTTAGGAAGGAATTATAATCACACATGAGGTTTTGAATTCTCTTATGTGTAACTAGAAGAAAGGCATGATTATGAAATTATATATCACAAAGCATATGATAGATTAAATTGGAGATTTTTTATCAAAGTCCTAAAAAAATTTAGATTTAATAAAAAGTGATGTAATTGGGTCTTTAGCCCTTGGTTCTCAGTCTTAGTTAATGGATAACCTTATTGGTTTTTTGAAGTTTCTAGAGGATTAAGGCAAGGGGACCCTCTCTACCCATTTATTTTTATACTCATGTTAGAATCCCTTAGCATGGCTATCATGGGGGATCTCTTTAATGGTAGAGTTAATGGTATTAAAGTTGTTGGTGGGGTAGACAGATTCACCCATTAATAGTTTGTAGATGATATGGCAATTTTTTTATTTACCTTAGTTCAAGAGACTTGTAATATTAAGAATTTTTTTATTAGCTATGAGGTGACTTTAGGGAAATTGGTGAGGATAAATTAGAAATTTATTCTGTTAATGTGGAAAACATTATGCAAATCAACATTGCAAATATTTTGAATTTTAAGATTGGTTCTCTTCCTACTAAATATCTTAGATTACCTCTGTTTGGTGGGCTTGGGAATATAAGGTTGTGGGATAATTTACTATCCTCATTTAGGTCTAGGTTGTTGGTTATGCTTACTAGGCATAATAACTTTGATCAAAACAATCCTAAGTGTCCTTCTTATTTATATCATGTCAGTTATTTCTCTACTTGCTAAGGTGATTAAGGAATTAAATTAGACCATGAAGGATTTATTATGACAAGGTACCAATGAGAAAAATAAATTTCCATTTTTGAAATGGGATAGAGTGTGATTACCCCAAGTAGGTGGGGGAGGTGGTATTAATAATTTAGATTCTCAAAACCTAGCTTTGGGATCCAAGTTGGTTTGGGGTATGGCATTTCAACCACATGCTCTATGGAATAAACTTCTTTAATGTAAATATTTTAATCTTAATATTATCATCTTTATTCGCAATCCCCGTAGGGACTCACATCTATGTAATTTTATTCTCAAGTATCATCCTATCATTATGAATAATGTCTCATGAATAATTAATAAT
Organism: Torreya grandis; assembly: GCA_037957365.1. Lineage (NCBI taxonomy): Eukaryota > Viridiplantae > Streptophyta > Pinopsida > Cupressales > Taxaceae > Torreya > Torreya grandis. The sequence continues at coordinate 5,599,738 of JARHVA010000358.1, forward strand.
GGGTATAAAGATGACTTTTGGGTAGTCTCATGGAATGACCACAAGCTAATCCATGAAGTAATAGGCTTGGAAGAGGCAAAATCCTTACTTTATGACCTTTTGGGAATTATGGTGTGTAATTACTTGGATCCCCATCCTTAGTCTAGAATGATCAAATAGAAATGGAAAACATTGAGGATATTCCTATCAAATAGGTATAAATGGAATTTTGTCAGGTATTTTGGAAAAAAGGAAAGTCTTTGTTAAATTTAAAAAGGACTATATTCAATGGCTTGCTGCTAAGGCTAGAAATTATTCAGTCAATCTGGGATACATGATGTATGATTGTGAAGATGGTCCCTTTTCTTGGGCTAAGAAGTTACACTAAAATAAGTTAGGGTTATCAAAGGCTAGAGCCTTTACTTGGTTAACAACTCAAGATAATATTATCACCTTTGACAAGCTAAAAAAGTTGGGTTTTTTAGGCCCCTCTTAGTGTTACCTATGTTACCTAGATGAGCAGGATGTTAATCATCTTCTTTTTGGATGTTATTTTATGACTAAATGCTAGAATTGGTTGTGTGTAAGATTGGGACTGAATGGGGCTAGTCTTGGGTCTCTTTTGGAAACTTTTTCTTCTTGTCCAAAAGGTGAGATGAATAATAATTTTATAAAATTGTGAGATGGTAGCTTGGATATTACTATCTAGATTTTATGGAGAGAAGGAAACCAAATAATTTTTAAAAATAATTCTATCCACTTGAGTGTCCTTTTGCATAAGATTATTTTGTTTGAATTTGTTTCAACTCATGCTAAAAGAATTCATGGCCTTTTATCAAATTGGGATAGGCAAATCCTTGTTAATTGGTCTCTCTTGAAATCTCCCCTTGTTAATAGGTCTAGGGTAAATAGTAATAAGCCTTTTTAGGTGGAAAATGTTGATTAGACCCCTCCCCTTTTAGAGGTTTTCAAGCTGAACTTTGATGGGGAGGCTTAGGGTAACCCTGGGGCTTCAGGTGATAGATGCATAATTTTGGATTGCACTAGCTCTTTGATTGGGACACCTTATTTTAAACTAGTTGATGAAACCAATAATGAAGTTGAGGTTCAAGTGTGGGCCTTGGGAATAAATTTGGTAGTACAATGTGGCATTACTAATGTGATAATTGAAGGTCATTATATGATCCTAACACATGCATTTATAAATAGGCATGTTTACACTTGGCACATTAAAAACATTTTGGGTCAGGTCTATGATTATTTGAGTTCTCTTTTACATAAAGAAGTTGTCCACTACTTATGAGAAACGAACTCAGTGGTAGATTTATTATCTAACCAAAGCATTGATCAAGTTGAGGACTTAATTAATGATAATTCATGGGGGACCTAGGCCATGACACCTCCCAATTATCTTAAATTCTAAAGTCTAATTTCTAAAGTTGGATTGGTTCCTTGGGTGAGCTTATTGAGTATTTTAAAGGCTTTCATATTCAATGGTTGTAATCATTATTTTTCATGCCAAGATTTTAATGTTGGTGTGATGATGGATAGTGTTAATGTTGGGGTTGACTTTTAATTTATTACTCTCCCATCCCATTCTTGGGTAGACTCATTTGGTTGCCATCAATATTTTTATGAATATTCAAGATCATTGGAATGAGAGTTAACAAGAATGGAGTGTCTTCTACAAGTTAATGTTAGTGAGCCACTTCTACAGGTTAGGGTAGAATGATGATACATGTCCTTTGAAGGCTGTGTGGATGATGAAAAGATAAAATATGTATTCATTATTTAAATGAGAAAGATTTTGGATGTTATCCAAGCTTTGGTGGGTTATATTTTTTGGGCACACCCCATAGAGTCAAGGTGAATTATGATTTGGATTTGCTCTTCTTGGGAATTTTTTTTGTTGATTGTTGAAGACAAAATTATAATGCAAAAGGTGTAAAATGGGGTCATTAGGTCTTGACATCAATTGGGTTTGGAAGAGTCCTTAGAAATCTTTCCAAAAAAGGCCATACAGTTCTCCATATCTCAGGTTGAGAAATAGTTAGCTTGGTGTCGCTGTCTACTTTTTAGGAAATTATGAATCAGTTGGTAAAATATCTAGATTTCATAGTGTAAGTGTAAGGGCTCAATAAGGCCCTAGTTCATACTAGGAAAAAAATTCAAGAGGTGGATAGTGTTATGATATAGGCTCCTATGCCATCAATGGAGATGATGTTAACACTTCACACATCTCCTAGGGCATGTGATGTAACAAGGTTCATGGTGAGACTTTATGGGGGAGGCAAGGATTTGCCTTCACTTATTTAATGGATGTGTGTAGCATCAAGTGGGGTGGATCTATAATTTATTAAAGTGGAGGATTTGGGTGCAGGTGATGGTCCAACTATGCAAAATGATATCAGGTCTACATGGTGGGGTTCTTGGTGTTTTTAACGTAGACGCATGGGAGGAAGAAGCTAGGAAGGATGTTGAAGGTTTTTAGATAGGTCTTTTGAGGGTATATGAGTATTTGGAGACTCCTCCTGGGCTAGTCTAAGAATCAATTTTTTCCTATGATAACTATTGTTTATTTTTCATAGGTCTTGTGCTTTTTTTGAAAATCTTGGTTATTAGTATAACTAGTCTGGTCAAAGATGGTTATATTTGGATCTTAGAAGGTTTATATATTCCTAGTGTTTATTGTTCCTTTTTTTATATTATTGGATGTGGATGGCTCTCTCTCTCATTCCCTCATGGATTTTATTTGAGGCTTACGAGGTTTTTTATCTTGAAATTTATAGTGGGTGAGGGTCCCCTTTAACCCTTGATTACCTATCAAGAAAAAATATTACCTGTTATTATCAAGATATTTTCAAAAGCGTCGTGTCATTTTTTGGAATCATGAAGCTAGACATAGTAAAATAAAAATATACAAACTATTATTTTATGACCTTATTTATCAATTTCAAGTCTTCAAAAACTCACTCATTTTTATTAATTATATGCAAATATCTCAAAATTTTATCTCTTTTCTTCAAAACCCTATCAATTTAGCAACATATATAAAGACCTAAAAATTGGGGGATGTATTTAGGGCCCTATGTTATCCTTTATTGGTTTAATTCAAGCCCTTAGTTTGTTTATACAATTTCAAAAAAAACCCTAGTACAATGCATATTCAATAGGAAGTCGACAATGTGCATGGATTGTATTATATGATTTGTTTTGATAGAATGAATGCATTATGAAATAATAATTTTTTAAATGTTCTTGAATTTTTCTCTAAATTATTGAATTAATTTCTTTGGATCTTTCATAATTAATTTATAGATGGATTCATTTAATTTCTTCATGTGTTATGTGCACTAATGCAAATGTGTATATATAGCCTTATAAAATATAAATAAGGACCCTATTTTCACATAAGCTAACATTTAATAGATGAAAAATCTAAACAATCAAGACCACATGACATGAAAAAGATAAACAATCAAGACCACATGACACAGGTGAACCAAGAATAGACCCAAACCAATGACATTGCATAAATTTACAATGTATGTTTATGGGGCCCTAAAAAATGTATATTGTATGATTATGGGGAAAATACATATAAAACATAAAGGAAAGGGTAATACAAATAAATAAGAGAAGAAATATAAAAAGAGACCACTTATGAAAAAAACCACCAAGAACCTCAACAAGCATTCTAATAAGATATTAATATGGACCAATAAGCAATAAACACACATAAACCTTAAAATAACACAAATTTATTATAAATAAATACCCTCATACCATAATTAGGTGTCTACATAATTACCCACTTTAATATGTGTGTATGTGTGGATATATATCAAATTAAAAAAAACCAAAGTTATGGGGATACAAAAAAATTTGTGCTTCCAAATCTCTTTTAATAATTATGATGTTCCATTAGATCTATAAAATACAAGCATATGTGGACAATTTCTCAATCAAAAAATAATATGTAGAAACATAAAACATAAAAATTGGAAATATTACACCTAGTTTTTGTCCAAAAATATGAGTGCCGTTATATAAGTTACCTACAAATTTGAATTTGGGCTAAGTGAGAATGTCCCTATAAATTTCCATGCCTCAAAACCTATGACATATCTTACACAAAATTATTTTATACACTCATTAGTTTAATATAAATAATAATAAATGCAAATAAAAATATGAAGTATTAAATTTTATGTAATGATCATAATCATATTTAGTCCTAATTATTGTCATGCCCAAGATTCAAAACAAGACAGACTATCTCAAAAGTATAACACTATAATAATTGGGAATTGAAATGAGGTACCCTTTCAATATTTATACTTCAATCCAAAACATCATATATAATCCTATTGCTGGTGGAAGTATTGGATTAAAAAATCATAGTATATGTGTTGATGCCATGCATGTGTATCACACTATTATGTATTATGTGTATCTTATGTTGTCTCTTTGTGATACTCTTTATATTTCCAAAGTATGTAGAAGGTGACAGGTCTAAATTTGGTTTGTAGTGATAGGCAGAATGTGAAGTAACTTAGTCATTTAAAATCCTACAAATATAATTATGATGTATTCTAAAAGGGTTCAATTTTTTTGAGATCAATATAGAGATTATGGAATGGTTTGATGTCATGTTTCCCTATGTTCTTTGTAAAGTCATGCTCATTTTAATGCATTTATTCCTTAATTATGATCTATTTTACATAATATATTATCATGTAACTAATTTCTATTATGATTAAGTTTACTCTACCAAACATGGGGAATTTAGTTGTAAAATGTGTTTATATAAGTTAAACTACATCAGTGTAATTCATGTTTTCTATTTTCCACATTATTTAATATAAATCTAACCCCTATTAGCATGTTATGGTGGGTTTTACATAAACCTATGATAACAATGGTGCATTGAGTGTGGAAGTTTTTTCAAAACATGTAATGGTTATCAGGGTAGAGATATGTATAGAAATGGTTATATGAAAGAATCCACAACTTTGTAGAAGAACAAGAAAAAAGGGTAAGAAAGATTATTAAATAATTTATTCAAGAGCATATTTATAGAGAAATATATGAAAATTTTTAGGGTGATTTTATTGGATTATTATTCTCATGGTTATATAGATTGGAGTACTACTATTTTCATTCTAGAAGGACATAATTTATAGTTTGCATAGAAGAGAAACTAGACATCTTATGAGATTTATATAATGACTAGACTTGTGTGATAGATCACTAGAAAAAGACTACATTTGATGGTTATATCATAGAATTTGCTTTACAAGGATATCTTACTTTTAAATCTACACAAGAATTATTTGTGAGAGGAATTCAATGAAAGTTCCTTCAGCAACTACCTACTTTTATCAAGATGTTGATTGTTGAAAAGGCCATGGTTCCTACCCATAAAAACATGGAGTATTAACTTCTAGTGTAATTGGGGTTCATGTGATGTAGGAGTGAATGATGTAGAGCTAATAAGAGGAAATTGAACCTAAACCCAAAATATGAAGGATGTAGAGAAGAAGAGTGAGAAGAAAATTATGGGATTGGAAAGAGAGATGTGCCAAAAAAGAAGGTGGAATAAATAGGATAACCTAAATGTAATTATCAATAGGAATAGTAAAATGGAGGATGTATAAGAGAGGGGAACCTAGAGAGAGGCTACAAAAATTTAAAAAAATGGAGAGTTTATAGATTATCCAAAGCAAAGAATGGAAGGGCTTGAGAAAGAAGAGAACAAATATTAAGATAATGAGGATATGGAATGGAGCATGGATAAAGAATAAATAAGACTAGTTGTAGATTAGTTAGAAGATAGGGGTAAATCATAGTTACAAGGAAGGATATTGTTTTGACTAGGGAAAATATTCTCTAGAGGAAGTTATGCATAATCACATAAGTATCGTAGGTTCAAGGTCATATATAGAATAATTTGAAGATGAAAATCATTTATTTCAAGATTATGCATCCCTTGATCCCATTTTATCTTCAGAGAAGAGAAATCAAAGTGTAGAGATCAGGACAAGTATAAATTGGTTTGAATAATTTATAGATAAATTTGGTAAACTTAGTGCAAAAACTAAGAAATTGATAAATAAGGAGGTTAGAAGAGGTTAGGTTCACTTTAAAAAATAGATTCAAAACACCCATAAGGAAGTTCATAAAGTCCATAGTAGTAGTTACAAGTGTGCGAAGCATGTAATTGAACATAATAATGTTTATTGTTTTAATACCATATAATGGGTATTCTGATCCTGAACAATATTTATTAACCTATGATATGAAATAGTAGGTTAAGGGAGTGACTAATGAAGATGTAATAAATGTGAACTCATAGGATACTTAATAGTTTGAGCTCTAGAGTTCATTTATAAAAGGGGTGTTAAATCACTAAGTCTTTAACAAGTAAGGAATAGTTAACCATAGAATTCAAGATGAAGTGTTTAATTCAGACTATTTAGGATCTTAAAGAGATTTGACAACAAAGTGGAAAATCATTATGGGGATATGATCGCATATTTTTAGATGCAATAAATAAAATCAATTTTATTGTAAATGTTAAAGATAAGGTTTCTTGGTTTATAGAAAAGATGTGATCATGGATTATATTTTCCATCATGTAGTCTTAATTTTTAACTAAAGTTGATCTTTGAGCAACTTTAGTGCAGGTAGAATATATTGAGGATTATGGAGATGTTTCATCAAATAATTCTAAAATTGAGACAAAAATAGATACTTTTATCAGTAAAATGGATGACCTTCAGGAGATCAAAAATCCCAAGTTAGGTCTATGGTGTATAGAGTGTGGTAAATAAGGACATCATAAGAATTATTGTCCTAAAATAAAAATTGAATTCTATGACATGCAGAGTAGTAGGACATGTAACATCAAAGTGTCATTTACCATAATAAAACATTAAAAAACAAAAAAGATTGTATTATAATTTTTGTAAGTCAACTGATCATGATGTGAAGAGTTTCTATGCTCTAAATAACTAAAAGAAGATATCACCAAGAACATATTCATAGTTGTAGCACAATAAATACCTACTATAAAGCAAGGAATTTTAGGCATGGAGGTGGAAATGTCTAGAGTGACACAAGGTGGTTCTAAGTAGATGCCTTCATTGACACAATATCAACCCCATAGTCAAGTTAGATGGATGATGTCATGTTCATAGTATTAGTACAGTCCTCATGGAACACTATGATTCCTTATCCCTAATAATCAAATTGTGCTTCATCATCACCTCAATGATAATATGGTGGATATGATGTGAAAAAACAATAATTAGGGAGATTTTATGGGACATATTTGTAAGGTTTGGGTTTTTAAAAAAGTAGAGAAGGATACAAGTGAGGCTACCATGGTAGATACTAGGGAGTTATAAATAATGACAACTAGTAATCTTGTTAACCAATTCAATGTTATTTATGTGGAAAATATAACCACTTCACATGAAACTACCCAACTAATCCTCAAAGAAAAATCTGCTACATATATTGCAAAGTTACATGATAACATCATATTGAAGATTACCTAGTTTATAAAATTATAAGAAATAAAAACTTGTGAAAAATGTAAATATGATAAATTTACACCCTAGGTAGAATGTGTTCATGCAAGAAGTCATAAGGAAATAACACAAAGATCAAGGATTTTCCCCTTTAAACATTCCATTAGATAAAATAATCAGGAAGGTTCAATAGGTTAAGTATCTTGACCCTGTAAGAGAAAAAGGCTTAATGTATGAAGCAACACAAGTCTTTCAAAACATACAACAACATAATGCATTGGCAGGTGATGCTACAACTATTGATGCATATATGTATGGGTAGACTATTTAATAATGTGATAGGAAGGAATAATGAATGCATTGATAGATCTATTGGAATTTTTGAGCACTCTATGAAATAAGGATATTTTGTAGAAAATTATAAATATTATGCATAATTTTCTCAAGTTCACACAATGAGGATAACAACATATTAACAAGGTCATGTGGTATGTAAAAATTAAAAAGCCCTGGGATGTTGACTATCGAATTAGTATTGAACTCATAGGGTATGGTATCCTAATACTATATTTAAATTTGGAAACATAGTAAATATGATACTGAGATCTACATGGGAAGCTATTGGTTGACCATCATTGAGATATAGTCTGGTTACCCTTAGTATCATACATTATGGGAGAGTATAACTAATTGGGAAGCTTGAAGATGTAGAAATTAAGGTTGCTAACTTAAAAATACAAGGAGAATTTGAGGTAATTGACATGAAAATATATTAGATCCATTAGGTAATCAAGGTAAGAAATGGGCTTATGAAGGTCAAATAATTATCAATATAGTGAAAAATTAGTTGAAATCACACAAAGGAGTTAAGATAATTGTGATACCCTTGAACAAGTATGAGCATAATCCATGTGTAATCCCTATAGGATTAAAGTTACCTTATGTGTATGGGAATAATAGCTAGTTTAAAGTAAATGTAGCTAACAAAAAACTACTCTATGAGATATTGAATACCAGTTATTTATTCCATAAATAAAACATCAAATACAATCACATCTGGTTGAATAATCTATGTATATACCATTTACAAAAAAATCACCAACACATTAGTTTAAAACAAAAGAATGTAGGCCACTCTCTATGTGATCAACAACTAGGTCTAAGGTAGATTTATTTTATAATATAGGTTTGATAGCTATGGATTACATAGAGCCTAATCATAAAGGCACCTTACCTTGGGAAGAAACATCTTTGATAAGTGTTGATTCCTATATGCATATAAAAAATTAGGTTTGGGGAGATCATGAGGTGTACCTTTTGCTAATGGTGTTTGACACTAAACACCAAATACCAAAATACTTCTCAACTAAGGATATTAATCACCTCATTTTTTATTAGAGCATCATGTACCTAATTTGGATTAGAGAGTCAATGAATTCAATTATGCATTAAAGGGAACTATTGAGACATGGTGGGTAGTTCATAAGAAAACTTAGTTACCATGGGATGAGGTGTGTGAATTATTGGAACCACATTTTCAGATACCAACTAATGACACAAATTGGCCATTATTTAACTAAGGATAATGTCAATAGTTACATATACACAAGTGCATATACATATGGTCTACATAGGGTGTCAAACCTAAATAATGGGTGCATGTTTTTAGATATACTTTGACATTGCTTCTAACTACTTGGTGTTTGCATTAGGAGCACATATGAAAAACTACGCTTTGGGCATAGGTTCAACAAGAATTTATCCAAACATTTGTTTTTGAAGATGAAAATCATATAGTACATAATGATTTATATAAATTACAAATGTTTCTGTCATGGGTGAGTGAAAGACATAAGTACTATGATAGAGTCATCATTACAACAAGAAACAACTCATGATTTGAATATAGCTATATAGAACTACAAGGTTAGTAAAAATAAGGAATAATTTCTTATACATCCTTGTAATAGGATTACACATGACTTGAAGATTCCAATAATAGTGTTGAGGATTTGGATCTAAATGGATTCTTTGAATTAGAATGAAAAACTAAACCATACAAATCTCAAATCGTACAACAAATTAAGGATGAAAGCTATGAACTTTCAATATTACATAATAGCAAGGACAAATAAATTTGCGAGAATCTATTCCTAGTGGATATAATAAGATATATCAAGAACCATTGAAGAAATTTGTTGAGAATATTGGAATAGAGTCTTTGCCAAGGTTTAATGACTTTGAGAGATTACTAGACTTATAATGAAATTTTAGAAGGGTTATATCTATTAAGAGATTATTAATATGTTTTTCTCACTAAGTTCATAGAGTTAAAATTTGTAGATCCATCATTAGGGTAGATACACATTAAAATCAAAGAGTGCACATAACCTGCCAAAAAGTGCCGATACAAATTAAATCCCAACATGAAGTTGAATGTGAAGGCTAATCTAGATTACATGCAGGAAGTAGGTATAATCTATCTTATAGAAAATATGGATTAGGTTAGTCCCATGGCTATGTATACTAATAAGTTAGGTGAAATCATGGTATGTGGGGATTATCATGTGATGAATGATGCCTGCATCAATGATTCATTTACTATAACTTTCACCAATGAGGTTATAGAATTAGTCATGGGTCATGAAGTATATCCTTCACAGATGGATTCAATGGCTATCATAAAATTCCAACCACATAATAGGACTAGGCCAAAACAACATTCACAATTGAATGGGTTTTTTTTGCATAAAAGGTAATGCCAATTGGTCTAAATAATGCTCTCATTATATTTTATAGGGATATGGTGATTACTTTTAAGGAATTTATTCATGATTTTCTAGAAGTTTATTTATATGATTGGGATATATTTTATTTGTTCAAAGACCACTTGAACAAACTATGGATAATTTTGGAGTGTTGCAGAGCCCAATGGATTACATTAAACTTAAAAAAATACTTGTTTTTCACACCATTTGGTGTTCTATTGGGCCATATAGTATGTAGTGATGGAATTTTGGTTGATCAAGATAAAATCATAGTCATAGTGGGTATTACTCATTTGAATATTTATATGAAAGAAAAATAATTTATGGGTCATACAGGGTATTAAATGAAGTTTATCAAAGGCTACACAACTATCTCTACATCATTGGATAAATTACTATACAAGGATACATGGTTTGAATGGGAAATAAGATTGTCAATAAAAAAATGTTAAGCTAAAGCAAAGGTTAGTTATAGATCCCATATTTTTATTTACCAATTGGCTTAATCCATTTTGTGTTCATGTAGATAATTCAAGAACTATTATGGGAGATGTGTTAGCAAAACCAAGAGATGGTGGATTAGACCATCTTATCCATTTCATAATAAAAAAACTATCTACTATAGAGAAAAACTATACTACGATAGAATAAGATGTTGTAACAATGGTTTTCACACTATAAAAGTTAAAGAATTATATTTTAGTAACACCCTTTGACTTATTTACCAATCATCAGGCCTTACTCTATTTGGTTAACAAACCTATGATGGGTGGAAGGATCTCTAGATGGTTAACACTATTTCAAGAATTTTAGCCTAGGATGAATGTTAAGCCTAGAAGATAGAATGTGGTACTTGAACACTTGAGTAGGATGCAAAATGGAGAAAAACCTAAATAATTTCAAGAGTAACCACAAGACACACACATCTTTTGAATTTATATGATTCCTAAGAACATGGATGACAACCAATTTTATAGAACATGGAGTCTTTCCTACACACTATATTGAGTAATACAAAAAGTAAATGATTGCAAGAGACATTCCCTATATTATCAATAATGGATTCTTGTATAAGATGGGAAAAGATGAGGTGTTATATAAAGTAGATTTAGAACATGAACGACCCCAAATTATTCAAGAAGCACATCAAGGAGTCATAAGGGGAAATTTAAAATGAGAATCTACTATGATAAAGACATTGCAAAGTGGTATATGGTGGCCTAAATTTTTCCATGATATACACAAGGTCATAAGACACTATGATATTTGTTAGAGAATGGGGAAACCCAATCAATGAAACAAAATTAATTTAAACCCAATGCTATCTAAAATAACTTTTGAACAATGGGTTATTGATTTTGTGGGGCCTATCAATCCACCCAACAAGCAAAATCATGCAAGGCATATAATCACTATTGTGACAAATTACTTTACAAAATGGGTTGAAACTACTACCACACCAAGTTGTAGTGGTAAGGACGCAACCAATTTTTTGTATGAAAAAATTGTTAAAAGGTTTGGGTGTCCAATAAAACTTGTAAGTAATAGGGGAACACATTTCCTAAATAATACAACTAAGACTCTCATAGAATAATTTATGATATCACACCCCAAAACTACTGCGTATCATCCACAAGCAAAAAAACAAACAAATTAAAGCTTCAAATAAAGTCTTAGGCAAGATGCTAACAAATATATGAAATGTAAAATGAGATGATTGGGAGTATATGAATCCTAAAATTCTATGGGCATACATAAAAAATTAAAAATGTGCAACGTGATTTAACCCATTTCAATTGGTATAAGGACTTGAGGTAGTGATGCCCATGGAATATATTGTTCCTAGTCTATGAATTAAAATGATCATTCAACTATAGGATCATGAATATTTGAAGATGATAATGATGGATCTATCTAGGATGGAAGAAAATAGAGTCAGATCTCAATAGACATAAGAGGTGAATAAACAAAGTTAGAAGGCATGGCATGATCACAATCTATGAATTAAAAAGTTTCATCTAGAACAAATGGTCTTATTATCTGATAATAGGTTCAAATATTTTTTTAGGGAAGCTACACATTAGATAGAAAGGACCATACATTAATCATGAAGCATCACAACAAAGAACTATTATTTTAAAGGATCTTCAGGGAAACATTCTTCCTTGTCAGGTCAATGACTATAGTCTTAATCCTTAATACCACTAATATCACAATGATCTCACAAAAAATACATGAGTGGGTGATGAGTAACACCATGTAGAATAGGGTTTTTATTTTATGCATTATTTTTGTTTTATTTATAGGTACATAGTGTAGCTATAGAGTGATATATATATATATATATATATATATATATATATATATATATATATATATATATATATATATTGAAATTGGTATAACTAAAACTAAATTTGCATTTATATAATGAATAAACCATTAGTGGATGTATATGTCATTCAAGTCTATGCAGAGGAACATCAGGAATTGATTCCAAGAATAACATAGTTAAAAATAAAGTGCATTAGAAGGGGAAATAATGGTATTCCAAAGATGTTAATGACGACACACTCAAATTATGAAACCTTTTCCAAAGTAGCATCAAGGGACATATCTGGTAAATGAACAATAAAGTACACTCTATGTGGGAAGAGATGGCAAGTCACATCAAACACTCCGTAGAAAAAATAATACATTTGGATAATAAAGAAATCATGTCACATAAACCAATAGTGGATGGAATTCAATTCAAAGGTACAATGTTATAACTCAAATAATTCAAATCTAGGTGTTAGGTTAGATAACATAGGAAAAGATATAAATATAAGGGTACCCACAACTTTACACCATTACACACTTGGATGCACAAAAAACTCTCTACATTCAAGCAAATTTTAATTTCTCATGTGCCAAGTGGTATCTAATTATTTATGCAGTCATAGTTAATAATAATCCATCATTTAAGGAGACACCATGGATCAATCTTAGCTTCTCATTCATCTCTCTAACACATAGAAGGAGGTAATGGGTATTGGTCTTGTCTTACACCAAACAAAGTATTCTGATCCTAATTCTTTTGACTTCATCAATGATGTTGAAGTCAATATGTTTATCCCTAATCAAATATAGGTGACACAAGAAGGATATTTATCATTTTAGCACCCCCTATGATGTTCAAATGTATAAAGTTTAATAAATATTCTAAATTTTAGTAACTTGATGAAGATTTAATGCTTCTTCTCAGCATATATAATGAAGGTGTTGTTACTACCCAAAATTGTACTGAAGCAATTGGGCCCTTGTCTGTATCAATGTCTAAGTCATTATCCCAAATTATATTTAAAATTGTTCCTTCAAAGGTCAAGTTCATGTAAAATTTGGCTAAGTCCTTTGTCTTGTCTTTTCTTGGCAAATTGTGTCTTTCCCTCATATTTTTTTGGGCTTTTGCACGAATACAATGTCTAATAGAAATAACTCTTCAAGATTTTTCATCTCAGAAAAAAAGTCTGAAGACTTATTTCTATCAGACATTTTATCCACTATAAATTTTTTGAAGGAATTAAATGACTTATCTCTTTCAGGCTAAGTGTTTTAAAAAATATCTGAATGGCTATTTTATTTGTTTTGGGTTATTTGTTTCAAAATTTTTGTCTAAGGCAAAAATTCCAAAGGGCACTTGACCTTTGAGCATTTTTCCCACACAAAAATCCCAAAATAAATCCCTTGTTTTGGAAATAGTGCAAAGTCATATTTGTTTCAAATTTTTTATTTATGGTAAAAGGTTCGAAGGGCACTTGCCCTTCAAGAATTTTCCCTACACAAAAGGCCTAAAAGAATTAAGGGACTTATTTAATTTGGCCAAAGCTACTTCTAGAAATACCAAAGGCTCATTTTATCTTTGAAAAATTTATGAAGGATCATTTCCTTTAGGCATTTTTCCCTTGAAAAATACTCAAAGGGCACATTCAAAGGGTCATTTTTCCTTTGCAAAATTTTTGAAGGGTCAATTCCTTCAATCATTTTGCCCTTGCAAAATTCTCGAAGGGAGCTTTTGAAGGGTCATTTTGCCTTTGAAAATTTTCTAAAGGATCATTTACTTTGGTCATTTTCAAAATATGGAAGACACTTTCAAAAAGTCCAGAAGGCACTTTCAATAGTTCTAAGGACACTTTCAATAGCCAAAGGGTATTTTCAAGAGATCCAATGGGCTATTACAAAAGGTTGAAGGGTAATTTTTTAGGGCATGTGCCCTTGACAAAACTTCCAAAAGATACTTTTGGTAAAGTTACTGTAGATCAGAGGTCCTATTTCCTTGGCATTTTGCCCATGTAAAAAGTCTAAAAGAATTGCAAATCTTTGGGAAAAATATGAAGTTCAATTTCTACGAGGAAATTATTTCAGACAAAATTTCTGAAAAAAATGTCTTGATGAAGACATAAGGAGATAAGTCTCATTTATTTTAATGAAAGTGAAATGATCCAATTTATTTAGTGAAAATGTAAAGATCAATTTCTACGAAGAAATTATTTTGGACAAAATGTTGAAAACAATTATCCTGATAAATATAGAAGGCCAAAGACTCAATTCTTATGAGAAAAGTGTGAAGTCAGATCCTTTAAGGAAATTGTCTCAAACATTTTGTCCAAAACAATTATCCTAGTAAAATGCTTGAAAGAATTGTTATAGGATAATTTTTCTAAAGAAAAGCCCAAAGTAGAAGTGCCAAAGCAAACATTAATGCCAAAGATAAAAACTCAAACAAAGTTCCCATAGAATAAAGTCCCCAAAGAAATATTTCCAAATTGTAGGTGATGGTCTTGTGAATGTATTTTGACAAGCACATGGATGTCAAATTTAATCTGTAAGGACTAGTCATTAGGATTCAAATGTTCTAGGACTATCACACAAGTGTCAACTTTAGACCCTGTGAATTATTAATTTGTTTTCAAACAAATCCAGATCCAATGGCACATGTTTACATGGAGTAAGATGATCCAATGATGTAGGATCAAAGCTAAATATTCAATAGGACCTGAGATCAAGTGAGACACTTTCACATGGTGTGAAGGTGCTCAATATAGTATTGATTGTCTACAAGGTACATAAGAAGCCCATGGGGCTATTGAGTGGCCTATCCTTAGGGGAAAAAAGTAGTATCTAATAACACTCCACCCCTCAGATCATGATCTGATAGAGCATATTTTCTTTCCCTAGCTAGGTCTGATGGTGTATAACCAAGGTTGAAAAGTTAGGGATCTTGCAGGAAAATGTAGATATGCTAAATGGTGTAAATGCATGCCACAAATCTAGAAATTGAGCATCTAATGTAGGATATTTAGCTCATGTTTTCCTGGGTAAGGATGATCCAATAATGTAAGCCAAGGTGAACTTTTCAAAGGGGTCAGATTACACAAGGAAGTGATAAGTGTCCAGATTGGAACCAATCAATCAACTTAGTCACTCTTAGGCCCCATAAATTCCTATTTTGATCTGAACTAGTGTGATAAATATTAATATGTGGTAATATTTGGTTTAAAATCTAAAATTTATGGTTCTTTAATGAACATGGTAATGATTCAAAGTGTAGAAAAATATCTAACTACAATTCTAGAGTGAATATTTCCAATCATGATCATGGATCATTTTTTTATTTATGTCACAATTAGATCAACTCCTGAGCCATCATTATAGGTAATGGGTTTTTTTTAGCATGCAAAAAGAAGATATTTCTTATCCAAGAGTTTCCACTATTTGGAATCAAGTAATAGGAAAGCATTTCTAAATAATTTGCACATGAGTATAAAATTTATTTGGCTCTTTAAATGATTTTCTCCCTCCAATTGTGCAAGTGAGCAGTCAAGAGCATCTCTAGGGGGTTATATATAATGAAAAGTAGTTGTTTGGGCCTCCACTATGAAGATATTTCTAGTCAAAAGATCAAATGTTTGTTACAAATATTCATCATTCCTTGTAAAGGTAGTTGCAATAATGATTCTTTTTTTACAAGTAGCTGAAGATCTCAAATGTGGCATGGAATATTTACTAGCTAGAAGTATCTTGGTAGACTTGAAGGCTTGTTTTGAAATTTTGTAAATTTCAACCCATAGTTCTATTATTTAAAAGTGTATAAATAGGGGTTTTATTCTTTGTTCTAATGTTGTTATTGGTTGTTGGTTGTTGTAGGTTGCTATTTTAGGTATCCATCTTTGCAAAGTCTAGGTTCTGTAGAGTTTTTCTGGGATCAATTATTGTGTGTATATTTTGTCTCCCTTGCTCATGTAGTTGCATCTATAAAACCATTATTAATCTTTGAGAGCATGTTTATGTCTCCCTTTTCAAAATAGAAATCTCACCATGCTTGTCCCCATGGTAGCATTTTGAAGTGTTAATGTTTGTAATATTTCTTTTCAAGTCACTAAAAAGTATTTGTGGTTCTTTAATGTATCATGTTAATGAAATGCAATAATATGTTTTACATTTTTTTCTGATTAGATATGTGGGTTTGTGTTCATTTCTAGTTGTCATTTTGAGAATGTACTTAGGTTATAAATTCCTCTCTATAGTTATATTTAGAACTGTGTTGTTGAATACCTTTTAAGGTCACCTTGGGTTCATGAATTTAGTAGGAGAAAGTATTTAAGATTCTAGTTTTAGTGTATGTACTAGTTTCCCATGGATCATTTGGTGTTTATCATTGTCTTGAATTTGAGGTTTTTCTACATTTTTACCAAGGAACATTGTCATGAAGTTTTACTAGACACCCTGCTATTTGGAAGCCACCAACATGCCACCCTCCATTTTATAATTAACTATAAACTTATTCTACCCTATTCCACCCTAAAAATAATACATCCCTTGCATAAAATATGTATTATTTGTCCTGTAAAACATAATATCTTGCCTATTTTGAATGTGTTTGGAGTTTGTGCTTTAAATCTCAGCATTGAAATATTTTACTTAGTCCCTTTGTTGTTGAAGATTTTTCAAAATAAAATTTACAGTCATAATTTCATCTATCTTTAGTAGCTTGTGTATGACATAGAGCATTTGTGAATTTCATGTGATAACCCTTCATGGGTGAAGTGTGAAAACTTGGTTATGCTCTGGTCATATTTGTCCCTTGTGCCAAGAATCTCCATGGAGATTGAATTGTAAAATATCTCCATGAGAGCAATCTACCCTATAGGTTCTCTTACCTTGGTTTAGGTAGAGTCAAAAGTAGCAGGGAGCTAACCATACCCTATGTAAATGCCTCTTAGTTATTTTTTGCATTTGGTCTAATCCTGATGTCAAACCCTTCCCTAGTTACAATGACATTCTAGTAGGTTTTCCATCATTGTTTGCCATTTTCATTAAATTGTACAAGGCTAAGTGTACAAGGTGTATAAATGGGAACCAAAACCAAATTGGCATCATTGTCAAGGAATAATTATTGTCACCCATGTTATTGGGGACTCTTACAAAGAGCTACTATCATTTTTGAAAGTTCTCTGCCTACATATACACTAAGTTGATTATCTTTGGTCTATCAATGACACACTAAATTAGTGCCATTATAGGGACTAAACTAAACTTATGGTCACTTATGTTGTTGGGAATTCTTGCAAAGAGCCATGACTATTTCACCTTGTGAATGTCTATATTATTACCACATTAATATGACTATCTTGGTTGTCAATATTGCATCACTCCACTAAAGACGTGCTAGGATGTTTTTAAGGTTTGATAATTTGACTTATATTGAGTTTATTGTAAAGAACTATTAACATTGCATGTTAAAAGGTGTTTTTTCCCTTTTGAACATTATTTTGAAAAGTTTAGAGTCTTTTTTCTCTATCTTATTAAGCTTTAACAAGTCTAATTTTAGCATATATCACAACAGTTTGTAAATTGTTCTATTCTAGAAGTTTGATTCTAGTGGTGACTCTGACTTTATTTTTTTGTTTTAGGAAAGATTGGTGCCTATTCTAAATATTTTGATAACTTTTAGTTTTGAGTATCTTCTTGTTTGTAAATCTAGAAGGACTGAGATCATGTTTCAAAGGTGACCCATCAAATAGACTTATTCCACCCTTAGGTATTCCTTAAAGAAGAAGGGGACAAGTATGGAGGCTTGTTGAAGGGCAAAGTTTAGTTGCTCAAGACCATCAAGTTCCTAACAATCTTGAAATCTTTGTTAACCCCCTCATCATTTAGGATTATCACAGCTCTTCTACTAATTCTAAAACACAGTCCTATTTATTTTCTAGCTCCTTTTCAACTAGTTGAATCCCCTCCCAAGTTTGATCCACCAAGTCCACCTCATTCACCCCCTTATATCCCTTTTCCATTTTTTATTGAACATCTTATTGAACCAATCATGAGGCATAGGGACCAAGAGGAGAATGCACATCTTGTATTCTATGTTCCCAGATTTAGACCCATCAATTTTGATGAGATGGAAGGCTATCCTAATGAAGTCCCAAATGAAGTTAGGAAATGCCCCCCAAAATTCCAAATGAACAATACAATGAGTGGTGATCAACATCTAAGGGCATTTCAAAATATTGTTGAAGATTATGGGTTGAATATGAGGATGTGTGCATCAATTTATTTGTGCATAAGCTAGAGGAAGATGCTTGTGAATGGTTTAATTCCCTTCTTAATAGATGCATTGATTTATGGCAAGATATGAAAAATGTTTTTAGAATTTAGTATGGTACCTAGATTGATCCAAGGTTTCTCTTGGCTGAATTTGAAAATATCAAGAAGAATCCTAATGAGTGTGTGCAGGACTTTAACACAAGGTTCAACAAGACTATGATGTGGCTACCCAAAAGCATCAATCCCAAATACACAACATGCTTGATAAAGTATTGTGATGACTTTGATAAAAAGGTTGCATACCTCTTGAGGGAAAAATCTCCCACTAACTTATGGTTGGCATTCAATATGGCCATCTAAATTGTGAACAACATCAAGGCTATGAGAAAACCATTGAACAGGTAGGCTGATGTGAAGTTGGTTAATCTAGAAAAGACACATCCTATGAAGACAACCAACTTAGAGGAAACTATCAAAACTTTGGCCTCTACTATCAAATAAATGTTGTAAAGGTTGGATAAAATTGAAAAGGGGGTCCCTTAGGTATCCACTAGCTATGGGAGATCTCCAAATTCAAATCAAGTGAAAAGGGAGCCTAATTTTGACAATAGAGATAATGATAGAGGGAAGATGCCTGCATGAAAAGATAGAATGGACATAAATTAGAATAGAGGGGATGGAAAGGAAATGCTTGATCCCTTAAACACCAAGGTAAATTCTATGAATTCTAATTTAGATATTAATTGGTGTGATAAGTGCTGCCTACCACACCCTCTATGTGATACTGTTGAACAAGTTGATGAAGATTTGAATGAACCTGAATATGCATCATTCAACTATGATATTTTTATGTTTGATTGTCAAAGACCTTAGAGTGAATTGACTGCCTCCAAGGAATTACTAACTAATACTACAATTGATTAGTATTAGAGTGATGTCAAAATGAAGAGTGTCCTAACTTTTGAATTTACTTGTGATGTTAATATGACACAAGCATATGAACGTCCCATTCATGATTTTGATCTCTTGTACTCGATGATGATCAAGAAATATCTTGGTAAGAATCCATTAGTTGAGAACAATTAGCTATTAATTAATTTAGTAGCTACCTAAGAGAAAGAATATAGCTTAAGAAGTAGGCAACCAAGTGTTGCTCCTCAAGACACTCCCCCTACAAATTCAAAGGCAACAAATGAAAGCAAGGAAACAAAGAAAGATATAACAGTTCTAGAAGCTTTAAATATAGTGTTGGGGCCAACATACCCCTAATTATGAAAATTGGGGCCCTTGAGATTTCTTAAACCTTTTTATTTCCAATTTTTCCTTACTCTTGGGTTTTAGTAAAATTTGAAGATCATCCATTATAATAGGGTGGCATCTTTCATTTAAACCCTAGTGTGCTTAAATGTTTATAAAATTTTACCTAGTTTTGTAAGCAATGCAGGTTTCATGGAAAATACTAGTTTTTTACCAGGTAAAGATTCACCAAAGTTTTGATATCAGTGATTTGCTAAATCTTAACCTTGGTCCCTTCTTCAGAAACCCTGAGTTTAAAACCCTAGGTGTGGAACCCTCAAAGTTTAAATTTTAATTTTGGTGGGGATATTTAAGATAATATTTTTGACCTGAGCTTAATTTCATATTAAGCCTTAATCTCATTTATTAATGTTTCTAAACCTTAATATGAAATTAATAATAAGTCTTTCAATATTATTTAAAAATATCTTCACTTTGTCCTAACCACCTTGTGGATTCCCTCGATAAGTCCCCCTTTTTATTTAAACAATTTAGCCTAAGTTTATTTGAAAAATAAATACAAGACCCATTAAAAAATTGGAACATGGCCCCTTTTCCTAGGAAAAAATGTGTGACTAACTTAAACTTGACGGTCTCACTCATGTTGTAGGCTTCCTCACGAAGGCCAAACGATGTGAGCATAAACGTCAAATTTAAGTTCATGAAGTCCTTGTGGTCAAATGCAAGAGTGCCACATAGCATCTTTATAGATCTTCCTAGGGTCATGGACTCAATTCACTTTATTGGATTAGAAAATCAATAGCCATTGGATCAAGATCCGAGGCTTTGTACATGATTAGTTGTGTTAAATATGTGGGACCCTTGATGATGCAGTTAGGTGTGAGTGGTTACCATTTGGAGACTTCATGGAGCTTTGAACATTTCAACCCTTAGATTTCACCATTAGATTGGACCTTATGATGAATCAAATACCATCAAATATCCCTTAGTCATGCATCATTAGATCAAAATGCACGATCGAGCATATGTGGTTGGATCCTGAAAAAATACATGATGTTTAATTTAAGACTATCTATTAAAAAACTTAGGCTAAGTTTTTATTAATAAATACCTATTTATATTAATAAATATAAAGGGGTTCTTAGGATTAAGACTTAGGCTAATTTATTTAAATAAAAAGTGGTTCAGCTTAGGAAGTTAAAAGGGGGGCTTGTCGAGGGACTCCATGGGGTGATTAGGACAAGTGAAGATATTTAAAATAATATTGAAATAATTATTATTAATTTCATATTAAGTTTTAGTAATGTTAATAAATAAGTCTAAGCCTTAATATAAAATTAAACTTAGGTCTAAAATATTATCTTGAATATCCCTGCCAACTGATTCCCACCAAAATTTAAATTCAAATTTGAGGGTTCCACACCTAGGGTTTTAAAATCAAGGTTTATCGAGAAGGGACCAAAGTTAAGATTTAGAAAACCATTACTAGCAAAATTTTGGTGAATATTTACGAGGTAAAAAACCAATATTTTCCATGAAGCTTGCATTGCTTAAAAAACTAAGTAAAATGTTAGAAGCATTTAAGCACACTAGGGTTTAAATGAAAAATACCACCTTATAAAAATGGATGATCTTCAAATTCTAATAAAACCTAGGAGTAAGGAAAAATTGGAAATAACAAGGTTTAAAACATCTCAAGGGCCCCAATTTTTAGAATTAGGATTATGTTGGCCCTAATAAATAGTGACTCACAAGGGAAACATAGCCAAATATTAGAACATTAGAGACTCTGGTTTAGGTCAATAATTAGGTCCTTTATTCTAGTGGATCCATGTCATTATTTGAGGTTCATTCATGGTTGAAAAAAGCTTTGTACTAGTAATATTGAGTTTAAATTACTAGGAAATAGTCATGTTGTGTGTGTAATTTGATTCCACTTACTATTTTCCATAGGATTTAGGGAACAACTTCCAGGTTTCATGTCCTTAATCATTTACATTGGCCAGTAAGCTCATTTAAGCATTTAAGGGGGTTGTTATTTTAGTTTAGGAAGGCTTGGGCATTAATCTACTACTAGATAAGCATCTATAACCCTAATAGAGATGCCTTTGGATCCATTCAAGGCCTTGCTCCACTACCAGCTAGGCATCCATAGCCCCAGTGGAGATTACCCAAATCACCTATGCTTGAAAAGCTTTAGATTTTGCCCTGAATTCTATTTTTTTATATCTTTTGACATATATTTAATTCTTTTAGCAAGGTTAGGAACCAAGGTAGCTAGGTTTAAGGCTTGTAACCCAGTGTTTTGATTTCAAAAAATCACTTGTGGTTGTCACCATTATCCCAGGCAAGGATGTCTTGTTAAGTGCAAACATGGTTTTATCCTAACAGACTAAACTTTATTTCACAAGTACAATTCTTCTTAAAACCCTATTCAGATCCCAATAATATTTAGGTTTACATAGAATAAGGGATCTCTTCATTGGCCTTTATTAGTTTCCTTATTTTATAGCACCAATCTCATATTTCAAGTTTGTGGTCATCATATGTATGGGGTTCATACTCTAATTAGTTAAACTTTGGGAATTTTAGGGAGACAAGATATTTTGAGCACTAGCTTATCTCTGAAAAGACCAGTTAAAACCAAAGAACAAAGAAAGAATAGAAAAAAAAGCACCAAAGCAATTAAAAATAAAAAAAGTTAAACAAATATGTAAAAACAAGACAAGAAAGAAGAGAAAAAAGAAACTAACTAGCCTACCTAATCTAACTTAAATGGTCTTACAAATTTTATTCCATGAATACACCTAGTGGAGCTGCATCAAACTAATGCTTGAGATATTGTTGATTGGTGGGCAAGGTGAAATCTACTCCTTGAAGGCCTTTCAACTTGAAATTATTATTTCCAAGTGTGTTAGTAATCTGATATGGGCCAATCCATAGAGGTGTGAATTTGCCATGCTTGCCTTTGGGTTTAGATGCCTTGTCCCAAAAGAGGACTAGGTCTCCCTATTTGAATACTTTCACTTTTGACCTTTTATCAAACCATTTATTGACTATGGTTTGATGCTTGTTGAATTTAGGAAAGGCTTATTCCCTTGCATCTTCCATCTGAATGATGTCTAGAAACCTAAATTTTGCAAGCTCTTGACTCTCTTCCATGTATTCCTACATAAATTTGAATGTGGGAAACTTAAGGGTGATAAGAAAAATAGGTTCTTGGACATACAAAAATAGGAATGGTGATGCCTTTAGGTCTTATTTAATTATGATCTTATATACCCATATATCATATTTGAGGAGCTTATGTCAAGACCTAGGGTTGTCTTCAACTAATTTTTGGATCACCTTGATCAGATTCTTGTTAGTGGATTCAAAAACTCCATTTACCTAGGGGTAATGATTTGAAGTAAAATTTAGAGAAATGACATTATATAAGCCCATGTATTCATTTATATGGACACAAAGGTTGATATATTATGACACGCCAAAGAGACTAGGGTTTCAAATTTGGTATAAATGTTTTCTTCTGGGAAGCTAGTCACTTCTTCTATCCTGCATTATTTGGTGGCTATAAATTTAGTCCACCCTGTGAAATAGTCTATAGCAGTTAGGACATATTTGTGGGATTTAAAAGAATTGGGGTTAATTACTCCTATGAAATCCAATCCCCATTGTGCAAAGGGCTCGTCAATCATCACTAGTTGTAAAGGCATGGCTGCCTTTGGTTCCTTGGTGTTAAAAATTTGACAAGAATGACATTCCCTCACATACTTGTGAGAATCCTTGAAAATTCTAGGCCAATAGTAACCAGCCCTAAGGATTTTGTGGGATATTTTTATTCCTGATGGATGTCCATTACCTATATTTTCATGGAAAGTACTCATGATTTAAGAAGCTTCTTCTTTGGATACACACCTTAAATAGACTCCTTCAAAGTTTTTTCTATATAAATACTCTATCATTGATCAAATAGTGAGATTTTTTGAGTCTTATGGATCTCTTTTTCTCTCTTGTAAGTCCTATAGGACTAACACCATTAATCAACAAGTGAATCAAGGAATCATACCACTCATTAGGCTGGAAGTCTTGTTATTCAACTTGCATGATATGTAGCTTGGGGCTGGTGTTGGCAATCATTTGGACAAGGCCTTGACACCTTACCAGCTTAGAAGATTTCATCTCTATATCATATTCTTGCATAAATGACATCCAATTGCCTTTATGCTCACCCAATTCATTTTTACTCAATATGATTTTTTTGGTAGGTTTTTGTAAGATAACATGCACTTTGTTCTTGAGGATGTAATTCTTGAACTTATTTACTACTTTCACCAATGTATATTCTTGCTTATCAATTAAGGAATAGTTTAGTTTAGCATCCTTAAAATAGGTACTCATAAAATCAATTGGGAGATCATTCCCATCAATGTTTTGAGTTAGGACAACTGTCATGGTGTGATTAGAAGCAAATGAGTATAAATAAATGTCCCTTGAAAAGTTTAGACTTATCATTACTGGGGCTTGATTGATTTCTTCTTTGATGCTATTAAATTTTTTCTTAGAATCCTCATTCTAAGTAACCTTGGAATCCTTCTTAAGCATGCCATTCAATGGTTTGATAATCTCAACAAACCCTGAGATGAATTTCCTCACAAAGTTTATCTTTCCAAAGAATGACTTTAGTTCTTTTCAGCTATTTGGAAGCTCTATCTTAGAGATGGATTCTACCCTTTTAGGATCTATATAAATCCCATCCTTAGTGATAACATGACCTATAAACTTCCCTTTAGTAACACAAAAGATGCTTTTCTTGGGTTTAAAGGAAATACCATACCTTCATCTCTCAAATACTTGTTGTAGGTGTGTGAAATGATCTTCTCTATTTTTGGAGAATACTGTTAGGTCATCCATGTATATTAGGATGTATTTGCCAACTAGAACCTAGAAATCATGCTCCATGGCTCTTTGAAAGGTAGCCCCTACATTGATCAGCCCAAAGGGCATCCTTTTGTAAGCAAAAGTTCCTGACTTAGTGGTAAAATATATCTTCATTCTATCCTCCCTATCAACTAACACTTGGTTATACCTTGAAAAGCCATCAATGAAAGACATCATGGATGATCTTGACACAACTTGTATTACTTGGTCTAGAGAGGGGAAGGGGTAATTGTCCTTTTCAAATGCTTTGTTCTAGTTCCTAATGTTAATACATAACCTAATTTCACCATTCTTCTTTCTAACTGGAACTAGATTGGCAACCCAAGTGGAAAGTCAAATGGGAAACACAAGTCTTGCATCTAATAATTTCTTGAATTCTTTATAAATCATGGGTTCTAAGATAGGGTTAACATGCCTCTATTTCTGCCTAAAGGGTTTACAAATTTCCTTAAGGGGTATAGTATGGGTGATAAACCTTGGATAAAATATCTTTAGATCATCATAAGACTAGACAATTACATCCTTGTATCTAGTGAGTAACTCTCTAGATTTTTTATTCTCCATTTTTGTGAAAGCCTTCCCCACATTAACCTATTGGGGGTGATCTTGGGGTCTAAAATTCATTACATCATAGTCTTTCCCATTTACATTGGGGACCTTAATATTTTTAGTGAGTTTGTCTTGGTCAAATAATCTTTCTAGTGAAACCATCCCTTTAAGTATCTTGTTATCACTCAACTAGATGATATTTCCATTGAATTGCCTTTTAGGGGTATCCTCATTAGATTCATTAATAATATGAGCTTCAAAATCTCTTGAGTTAGTCATGAATTCTAGGATCTATTGATCATCATTGAAGACTTAGAAGTGGTTCACATTATCTGGGACTGAGGGGTAGGGTTCTAGCTCAAAACTAAAGTTAAGAGATCCTTGATTAGGCATGAGGTTAGCTGCAGCAAAATCCAACCCATCAGCAACTTTGTTTTCCTCTCTAGGGATAGAGAGGATGTTGAATGCCTTAAAAGACTCTATTAGGTCCCAAACTCTAAATTTTTACCTCTTGAGGTATGATAGTTTTCATTGATACTTTCTTCTCACTTAGTTGGCTATAAGTTTAGAGGCCCCACAAAATAGTAGTTCTTTGATTTTGTTTTTAATAGAAAATTGCAACCCGAAAATGAGAGACTCATATTCAACCATGTTATCGATGCATGGGAATTATAGTCTATAAGATGCATGATATTGTTTATCGACAGGGTCTATTAAAACAATACCAATTCCAGATCTAGACTTGCATTTAGCACCATCATCATAAAGTTTCCACAAACTAGTCATAGCAAGAGTGTTTTGGGAACCAACCACTTTTGTAGTCTCTAAGGTGAAGACTCTCAAGTTAGAATCAATGATATTAACTCTCTCATTGAATACATTACACTCATTAATCATATGATTTATTCTTTGATCCTTTTCCACCCTTATCTAGTTTGGGACACCCTTCCAAGGTAGCCATAGATGTGAATAATTAGTAGACATATATCCATTTAAGGCCTTAGTCCATTCTCTACTCAAAATTAGCCCATATGCATTGGGAATATCCACTACTTGGATGTCAATAAATTATTGTACTTTGGGTTCACTGGCCAACGACATGTGTACATTTAATAATTCCTCAATGACTTTAACCTTTGAATTGTCTAACTGGGTAACCACCATGTCAAACTTGATTGAAGTCAGTCCCAATTATTCACATATTCTTGTACGCATGATATTGGTTGAAGCTCAAGTCCAAAAGATAATTGTGGAGGTTCTTACCAAATATCTTGAATATGAAAAGGAATGGGGGAGATTCTACCTTGACTATTTGCATGGTTAAATTTACACTATTAGCATTGGGTGGCTTCTCAGGTTTCTCTTATAAAGACTCTAGCAACAAGTCTCTTGGTTTAATAATTTGAGTTAACTCATGCAAGGTAATATTGGCCTTGATTTTCTTCATGTCTTCAACAATGTTATAGCTAGTCTTGCTTGGTGAATCAGTACTAGGCTTGGAGGGACTTCCTTTGGGTAGCTCAAGGTCATTCCTTGAAGTAGTGCCAGGAGGGGTCCCATAGTTATTAGGAGGAGTTGAAGTGGTCAAAGGTTGATTTTGTTCCAATTTCTTTAGAGGGTATGTCTTAAATAATTGTTGGAATGATTTAATCTCTTTAGAAATATTCTCAGGTTCAATATTTTCTTGAACTTTTATAAGGTTTCTACCATGTGGAACTGGTATGAAGACTTGGAGCTAGAAGCATTTGTATCACTATCCTTGTTAGGGACCACTTCAAATGTATCTAGTTCTTCCTAACAAAGCTTCAAAGGCTTAACATAATTCAATGCAATCAATCTCACCATGATTAGTATTAGCATGCACTTTGTAGTAGTCAGGCATGGTAATGTCTATGAGATAATATCCATGGTTTTGTTACTAGAAAAGGGATCATTAGCATTATTATTATAGAATATATCATTCTAAAACCTATTTCTTGGTCTGTTGAACTTTTGGAAAGTAAAGTTCCTTCTCGAACTTTCACCAGTATTACCAACTTGTTTTTACAACTAAAGGAAATCAGCGGTGAGCTTCTGGACCATTTTTAATATAGATTCATTTTTCATTCCTTGGGGTCTCAAAATTGTGGACATGATTGTTTCCCATACCAGAAACTAGTACCAAGGCCTTTTTACCATTAGTAGAAGGGCCACTAGTGGTTTAGTGATTCAAGAATCCTAAATTTTGGTCAGGAGTAGCATGACTGGTAGGTAATATGCTCAAGGTCAAAAGTTGGTTAAGAGTAGGGTTGTTCTAGTTATTATTTAGAAAAAGGTTTAGAGTAGGCATCTGTGGGTTAACATTAGGAATGGATTAAGCCATTTGGCCTTATGGTTATATTTGATCACTAATAACAACTGTCTCAGAATAGGCTTGGGCTAGTGAAGCTATAACTAGGATAGATCACTTTAGGAATATATAAGTTATAGGATCTAATGTATCTGTTGACCCAATTTTGCCCCTCAGGCAAAATCTCGGTCACCTCCTACACCTGCTTCACAGGCCCAGTCATTTCATATTGCAAGGTCCACTTTCAAGTTTCGACAGCGCCGTTGCAGAGAATAGGCAGTGAAAGATAGAATCTCCGAACGTTCACACAAGGAGAGAAGAAGGGAAAAAATAGAGCGTTCAACACTTAGTCAAAAAAGAGGCAGAAAAAATGCAGAGGGCAGCAAAATTGTCACCCACTACAAGGGCGGGTAAAATGAGCCCACTTACAAACATGCAGAGGGTGGCAAATTCGCCACCCACAACAGAAAAGGAAAGACGTCAGCCGACGTCGGCAATACTGCCATCGTCGGCACCTTACAGAGACCGACGTCGGCAGAACCACTGACGTCGGCAACACAAAGGCAGGCACAAAAGTTGGGAAAGCTCGCCCTATGGCGGTGAATCAGAAAAGCCTGCCTATGGCGGGGAATTGAAAAAGTGCACCCTATGGCGGTGAATCAGAAAAGCCTACCTATGGCGAGGAATCGAAAAATCCCGCCCATGGCGGCAAATTGGAAAACCCCGCCCTAAGGCGGTGAAATGGAAAACCCCACCCCATGGCGGGGAAGGAGAAATTGCCATGCAAAGCACAATTCTGCCGACGTCGACAGCTTAAAGAAACTGACGTCGGCAATACTGCCGCCATCGACAGCTTATCGACCGACGTCGGCATAAATCCTACATGAAATCCATGCAAAGGGCGGCAAAATGGCCGCCCACTACAAGGGCGGCAAAATTCACTTCCAGTGCACAAGAAAAAACCCGCCCAACGGCCAGAGGAGAAGACTAACACGCAAAACGAGGTAGTAAACATGGTCTTGATAGACTTGTGATGTCATCAATAGTGTTTTTCACGCTTTTTGATGAAACTTCTCTTGGTTCTCCTGCTATAAATACAAGGACTTAGTCATTTTTTAGGGATCTTCCTGACTTTTGTAAAGAGCGTTGCTCTGCATTTTCTCCACCTGAATCAATAAAAATACAGTTTTTGCCTCCATCTTGGATTGATTTGCTATGTATGCCCTGAGTATCATCTATGTTTAGTCATTATCTTCCATGCTTTCACAGGTAATACCAACAGACCAGCTATCTATAGGGACCGGTTCTGCAGCTGAAAGGAGAAGAGCAATACTTGAGAAGGACAGAACAGAGTAAGTTGCTTGCAAGCGTGCATTCCACAGCACCTCGGTAAACCTCTGTGACGTATTTTCCATTATAGCCTCCCCCTTTGTCTTAGCAGCCTGATTCCTCTACCAGATGTGTAGAGTATACTTGCATTTCCCCTGATTCTGAGAGTGGATCTGGAAGGTCACTCATGTTTTTGGTGTATCACCTCTTTTAGAGTAGGCTGTTTGTTTTCATGCTTTTCTCTCTCTTTTCACCCCCCAGTGTATACCTATATACCTATATTTTGCGTTACCTGAAACAAATAAGATACATCAGAGGGAACTAGCCCATATCTAGAGACTCTCCTCTCCTGCTTCGCCGTCCCATAGATGAGAGAGGGGTTTCCATGTTGTGGGGAGAGGGCAGGAATCCTTGTTCCTGTCGCTAGGTGCACTTTCTAGTGTCAACAGTTTTGGCACGCCCGGTGGGACAGTATTTTTTCAATGCAGTAGTATTTCAAGATTGATGCTGGTCCTGCTACAGTGATTTTTTAAAGATTTCCAGCATCTGGCGACTCCACTGGTAAGAGCTCAGTTCTTTATTTTTAAGACCAGTTACTTAACTTCTATGCCAAAAGTTACCACCAGGTCAGCTTCAAGAAGGGTCCCCTTTGAGTTCATTAAACTACCTTTAAACTCTGCTAAAAGACTCAGGTTTGGAAGAACTCGCCCTTATCCACTGATAAATCTTCTTAGACCTGTTGCTAGGAACACCAACCCAGCTCAGCCACAAATACAATCTGTTCCAGCCATGGCCTTGCCTTTTGCAGATTTTCATGGTGAAAGCCCTTTAAACCTCCCACGCTATGATCCGATCCCCGAAACAGCTCTAAAAAATGTGCCTTCTTTTGATGGAGTGGGACCTATTACAGTTGTTGAGCATATCAAAAATATTGCCAACCTTTGCAATATTCACAATGTAACAGAAAAAAATATTGCCATCAGACTGTTAGCCTTATCTCTGAAAGGGAAAGCTCTCGACTGGTACGGCACCTTGCCTGTGAATTCCATACATTCTTGGAATGAATTGGGCACTCGTTTAACTAATCGTTTTGGGGAAAAAAGTGATGGCCTCTCTCTTGCTGAGCAGCTGACAACTATAAAAAGAGCTCCACACGAGTATATGTAGGACTTCAATACGCGGTTTCAAAAGACTTGGGATAGAATTCCCATCCTGGTAAGGCCGACCCCCAGCTACGCTTTCTTGTACTATCTAAAAGCATTGAATAGTGACATTGCTATGATGATCCAATCTATGGGGGGACACATACTGCCAGCTGCATATGACATAGCCATTGTGGCAGAAAATTGCTTAATTCAAGCCGGGAAAATCACCCCTAGGCCTCATATGCCACTTTTCCCAGAACTGTTGCCCCCAATTCAAGCAGTCGCTCCCACAATTGCTCCCCTACCTGTCATTGAGAAGCCAATTACTGTTCCATCCAATGAATTAAGTGAAGTTAAG
Source organism: Torreya grandis (assembly GCA_037957365.1). NCBI lineage: Eukaryota > Viridiplantae > Streptophyta > Pinopsida > Cupressales > Taxaceae > Torreya > Torreya grandis. Next base: position 5,630,517 of record JARHVA010000358.1, read on the forward strand.
GGCCTGTTGCAGAGCATGTCAAATGAACTTGTTGCCCTTAAAAGGCAGCAAGCTCAAAGCCACAAGCCAAACTAGAGTTATCAAAATTATGGCCATGCCCCTAGACCCCCCTTTCAAAATTATAACCAAGGTCAGGGGCAGCTCACTACAACCAGGCCTTATCAAAATTATAACTCAGGCCCTCCTTCGTCATCTAAAGCCATGGTACCTACTCAGAACAATCTAGTGCAGGAGTAGCCAGGTTGTTTAAACATGGGACAAGGTCAAGAGCAAGCTGTCTACACGAATGACATGATGAATTTTTTCTAAAATTCAAAAAATCAGGGTGCTGATTTTTCTCATTTTTTTGAGTTCCCAGCTCAACCCAGCACAAGTAACAATCAGACTCAGCCAGATTCTACCCTGATAAATCACGCAGAGGGCGAACTCTGTGCAATTAATCATGGGGGCGCTGCAGGCAATCATGCTGATTGCATTACGGCCAATACGAGATTTAAAAGAAGAGCAGTTGGAGAAGTGCAAGCTTCCCCTCAGGTTGCAACAAATCCTTCACCGCACCCTTTTCAAAGGGCCCTAATTTCCGGTGAACCATCTATACCCCCAGCTCCTCAATCTAAAGCTCCAGCCGGGATCAGCGCAAAGGAGAGCACGAAGGGAGTCAGTCCCCAAGTTAATATAGTTGATCAAATGAAGAAATTGCATGTGAGCATTTCTCTATGGGATTCATTGTCTCTTCCGGGACAAAAGGAGGTATTGAAGAAAGAATTGCATGAGCTAGATCGCCAGGCCATCCCAACAGACACTAATAACGTCCTAATGATGAATGGGCAGCCATCTGCTCCAAGTCAGGTAAAGAAAGAAGAAAATACTCCCCCTTTTTATGTATCTTTGATCATAAGGGATTTCTTAGTACATAATTGCATAATTGATAGCGGGGCCAACACTTCAGTAATGCCTAAATGCATTGCTGATAAGATGGGGTTAAAGTACGAAGCAATGAACAAAGGAGTCTTGCAACTAGATGGGACACCCGCAAAGATAGTCAGAGTCCTGAAAGGATTGAGTTTAACATTGCATGCCTACCCGACATTCTCAATCCCTCAAGATATAGTGGTAGCGGACGTTCCTCCATATTTTGCAATCTATTTGTCTAGGGACTTTACGTCCAAGATAGGTGGTTATCTAGCAGCAAATTGGTCATACCTGGTTTTTAGAACCAAGTATGGGACCAAAGTGAAAATCGAATCCGAGCCACTCTACAAGGACCACCTAGAGCCCTATTCACCCAAGGCAGCGAATGTCAGTTACACTATCATTGATCCAGAAGACTCTCAAACAGACAAGTCCTCATCTTCTGCTCTTGAAGGAGTCACAGATCTACTCTTGGATGAGTGGGGAAGCAATAAATTCGAGCACGATCCTTATAAGTTTATTGAGGAGGTAGACCTTGGCGTCTATTGCTTGCATGAAGAGAGTGCCGTCATGCCCAATATAATGAAGGAAAACAAAGAAGATCTCAGCCTGTGGCAGCTATACTTCGACGGTTCCAGAAACAAACTGGGCGCTGGTGGTGGGGCAATGTTAGTCTCCCCTTCTAAACAAAGGTACTTTTCAGCTTTTCGTTTCCAGTTCTCTTGCACATGTAACGTTGCAGAATACGAGTCTTTGATTCATGGACTTGAGTGGGCAAGAAAGAGAGGGATCAAAAAATTGCAAATCCTGGGGGACAATGAACTAATAGTGAACCAAATCAGAGGCCTGAACCTGACCAAGAACTCCTTACTGAAATCTTACAAGCACAGAGTCTGGGACTTGATGGAGGATTTCCTTACTCTTAACATTACCTCTATCCCCAGGGAACAGAATAAGCAGGCTGACAGATTGGCAGCTGTTGGTGCCCAATTTGATGTTCCAAAAGAGATAAGCAGGGGTTGTGGTTCATGCCATTTAAAAGTGGTGGTCCGGCCTTCAATTCCAGACAATGTTACAAATTGGTAGGTCTTCGAAAGCAACCATTAGATAGCTCTTTTCCTGCAGGAAGAAGCCAAGTTTGCGGTCCACAATCAAGCAAAATTGCAGCAGCAATATGGAAATCAGATTATTCAATTGAAGAACAATAAACTCCCTAAGGGTCTGGTCACACTTGAAAGTATTTTCAATGGAGAGGACCAACTAAGAGATGACAAAGCATGCATCACTACCAGAGAGGAGAATTATGAAAAAGTGGAAATCTTCAAGGACAAGTTGCTGGCGCTTGGCAAGGTCTGCACGTTTCAAGAAAGACAAGCTTTCATTCTGCTGTGCCAGGAGTTCGCCGATATTTTTGCCTGGAATTATAGTGACTTGAAAGGCTTCGATCCAAGGCTCGCCCAACACACCATTGAATTAGATGAAGGCACAAAACCAGTCACACAAAAGCAGAGACCTGTTAACCCGATGGTCGAGCTCCTTATGCAGAAAGAATTGGCCAAGCTGATTGAGTCTGGCATTATATTTCCAATCAAACATTCCTTATGGTTGGCTAATTTGGTTCCAGTTAGAAAGAAAAATGGGGAGATCAGGCTGTGCATCGACTTCAGAGACCTTAATAAAGTCTCTTTAAAGGATCATTATCCCCTTCCAAACATGGAGCAGATCCTCCAAAAAGTAACTGGTTCCAAACGCTTCTCCCTCTTGGATGGCTATTCGGGATATAATCAGATTTTGGTGTGTGACTGCGACCAATACAAAACAGCCTTCACCACTAAATGGGGAACGTTCGCCTACCAGAAGATGCCTTTCGGGCTATCCAATGCTGGTGCTACCTTCCAGCGAGCCATGGACATGGCTTTCAGTGGTTTGATAAATAGGAACGTGTTGGTGTACCTCGATGATATAACAATTTTCTCCAAAGAGGCAGGACAACATATGAAGCACCTCAGGGAGATTTTTGAGAGGTGCAGAGAATTTGGCATCTCCCTAAATCCAAAGAAATGTGTATTTGAGGTTCATGAGGGGAAACTTCTTGGCCACATTGTGTCCAAGGAAGGTTTGTCTATTGACCCAGAGAGAGTCCGCTCCATTCTAGAGATGTCCCTACCAAAGCACAAGAAAGCCCTGCAGAGTTTCTTTGGCCGGATAAATTTCATTCGAAGGTTCATTCCAAATTTTGCTGAAATAGTTAAACCCCTAACCTCCTTGCTAAAGAAGGGTGAATAATTCAAATGGACAACGCCAAGAAAGGATAGCTTTGAAGCTATCAAATGGGCTTTGACCCAGGCTCCCGCTCTAATCAGCCTCGACTTCAATAAAGACCTCAATCTCTATACCTTCAGTAACAGAGAAGTAATATCTGCTATGCTTACCCAAGCAAACAGTGATAACCTCGAGCAACCACTCGCCTTCTTCAGCCAAGGGTTAGAGGATTTTGAAATCAGGTACACCTACGTAGAAAAGCAAGTTCTGGCAGTGGTGCACAGTTTGAAAAAATTTAGATATATGTTGTCAAACAACAAGATCCATCTCATGGTTCCACATCTTGGTGTCAAGGATTTTCTGACCAATCGAGACTTAAACGAGAAGAGAGCGGGATGGATCACCAAGGTGATGGAGTACGACATAGATATCAAGATCACCAAGTTGGTGAGAGGAAGGGGCCTATGTGAACAGCTAGCCGCAAATTTGAGACAAAAGGATGAAGACAGCTTACTGATCCATGATGCAGCCACTACAGAAGAACCAGCTGTCATAAGAGATTGGACACTGGATATGAGGCATTTCCTTCTTACGGGCGAATGTCCATAGGGTCTCGGTAGGGCCGAAAGAAGGTATTTTAAACTTCAGTCCCTTCCCTATGTTTTGATTGATGGAGTATTATTTAGGAAGGATCTCTCTGGGGTTCTCCTAAGATGCATTGACTCCAGTCAGACTGACAAGGTTTTGGCTGAGTTTCACAATGGGCCAGCAGGCGGACATTTCGCCCCTAAGACCACAGCAGCAAAAATAATGAGAGCTGGCTATTTCTAGCCCACTCTCTTCAAGGATACCCATGCTTGGGTAAGGAAGTGTCAGAAGTGTGCACTCTTTGATGGAAAGTAGCGATTGGCTGCCATGCCCCTACAGCCCATTCAAGTTGAACAACCATTCATGCAGTGGGGCCTGGATTTCATAGGGATGATCAATCCTCCCTCTAGCACCGGACACAAGTGGGTCCTGACTGCTATGGATTATTTCACCAGGTGGGTGGAAGCCATTGCTTTGAAGGAAGCGAATGAAAGCGCAGTCCTGGATTTCTATGAGGACTTAGTGACACGTTTTGGGGTCCCAGCCACTATAATCTCAGATAATGCCTTGGCTTTTCTGGGAACCAAAACTAGTGAATGGGCGCTAAGGTATGGTATATACCTCAGCACTTTGTCAAATTACTACCCACAGGGGAATGGACTGGCTGAGTCTACTAACAAAAATTTGATCAAGATTTTAAAGAGGACCATGGAAGAAAATCAGAGAACTTGGCATGCCAAGTTGAAAACAGCTCTATGGGCCGATCGAATCACCCCGAAAAGATCAATCAGAAATTCTCCATATACGCTTGTGTATGGAAGGGAAGCAAGGCTTCCTATCTCACTCTAATTGCCAGCGCTGGACCTCACACATCAGTTGTAGCTAGAATAAGGAAGCAGCATGGAGGTTAGATTGTGTGAACTAATGGAGCTCCAGGAGGTAAGGAACCAGGCCATGGTCTCTATGATCAGTCACCAGCATCAGGTGAAAAGGCATTTCGACAAGAAGTCTTTGTCAAAAAATTTCACCGAAAGAGACATTGTATTAAAATGGGATGAAGATAGAGCTAAGCCTGGAAAACATGCAAAATTTGATGCCCTCTGGAGCGGTCCTTACATGATTACTCAGTGCAAGCAGCATAACGCTTTCCAGCTCTCCAAGTTGGATGGCAAAGAATTGCGTATCCCAGTCAATGGGATACACTTGAAGCATTGTCACTAAATTTTTGGTTCGACTGTACATAATTTCCCTTATTTTCTTCCCTGTTTTCCCTAAGTGTAGTTTGCATAGTTAGTTGTTTTCAGTCTTGTGTGTTTCCCTTTGCAGTGAGGGTAAATTTTGTATTTTTGATTACAAAATCTTCAAAGCTGTTGTGAACTCACTTCAAAGTCACCATTCGACTCTGCACCCAATGGATATGCAAGGCAACTAGGTTCTAAGCATAGCAGACACGCTTCCCCTGTGAGTCGCCAATTTGTTGACCCAAATTTGCCCCTCAAGCAAAATCTCGGTCACCTCCTACACCTGCTTTGCAGGCCCAGTCATTTCAGGTTACAAGGTCCACTTTCAGGTTTTGACAGTGCCATTGCAGAGAATAGGCAGCGAAAGATAGAATCTCCGAATGTTCACGCAAGGAGAGAAGGCAAAAAATAGAGCGTTTAACACTTAGTCAAAAAAGAGGCAGAAAAAATGCAGAGGGCGGCAAAATCACCGCCCACTACAAGGGCAGGTAAAATGAGCCCACTTACAAACATGCAGAGGGTGGCAAATTCGCCGCCCACAACAGAAAAGGAAAGACGTCGGCTGACGTCGGCAATACTGCCGTCGTCGACACCTTACAGAGACCGACGTCAGCAGAACCACCGATGTCGGCAACACAAAGGTAGGCACAAAAGTTGGGAAAGCCCGCCCTATGGCAGCGAATCAGAAAAGCCCGCCTATGGCGGGGAATCGAAAAAGCCCGCCCTATGGCGGCGAATCAGAAAAGCCCGCCTATGGCGGGGAATCGAAAAAGCCCGCCCATGGCGGCAAATTGGAAAACCCCACCCTAAGGCGGTGAAATGGAAAACCCCACCCCATGGCGGGGAAGGAGAAATTGTCGCGCAAAGCACAATTTTGCCGACGTCGGTAGCTTAAAGATGTCGGCATAAATCCTACATGAAATCCATGCAAAGGGCAGCAAAATCGCTGCCCACTACAAGGGCGGCAAAATTCACTTGCAGTGCACAAGAAAAAACCCGCCCAGCGGCCAGAGGAGAAGACCAGCATGCAAAACGAGGCAACAAGCATGGTCTTGGCAGACTTGTGATGTCATCAATAGTGTTTTTCATGCTTTTTGATGAAACTTCTCTTGGCTCTCCTGCTATAAATACAAGGACTTAGTCATTTTTCAGGGATCTTCCTGACTTTTGTAAAGAGCGATGCTCTGCATTTTCTCCACCTGAATCAATAAAAATATAGTTTTTGCCTCCATCTTGGATTGATTTGCTGTGTATGCCCTGAGTATCATCTGTGTTTAGTCATTATCTTCCATGCTTTCACAGGTAATACCAACAGACCAGCTATCTACAGGGACCGGTTCTGCAGCTGAAAGGAGAAGAGCAATACTTGAGAAGGACAGAACAGAGTAAGTTGCTTGCAAGCGTGCATTCCACAGCACCTCGGTAAACCTCTGTGATGTATTTTCCATTATAGCCTCCCCCTTTGTCTTAGCAGCCTGATTCCTTTACCAGATGTGTAGAGTATACTTGCATTTCCTCTGATTCTGAGAGTGGATCTGGAAGGTCACTCATGTTTTTGGTGTATCACCTCTTTTAGAGTAGGCTGTTTGTTTTCATGCTTTTCTCTCTTTTCACCCCCCCCAGTGTATACCTATATACCTATATTTTGTGTTACCTGAAACAAACAAGATACATCAGAGGGAACTAGCCCATATCTAGAGACTCTCCTCTCCTGCTTCACCGTCCCACAGACGAGAGAGGGGTTTCCATGTTGCGGGGAGAGGGCAAGAATCCGTGTTCCTGCCGCTAGGTGCACTTTCTAGCATCAACAGTATCCTTATATATTTCTAGGGATATAACATCATTAGGTTTTTAGGGTTCTATAGTCCTACTATACATTTTATAGAATCTGGGATTGAAAGACCTTATAGGCTCACTTGCATCTCTCTTGATAGTTGTGAATTGATGATAAATGACACAAGGACTAATAATCTTACCAAATCGATCAATGAAAATGGTGTTGAAATCATTCCAAGAGGTAATGCAGTCATCAAGAAAATTGAGGAACCATTCATATGATGCCTCTTTAAAAGTAAAGGGAAATAGTCTACATGTTAGATCCTCATGTATGACATTTAATAACCTAAAATCAGATTTAAAATACTTAACATGTTCCTTCTTAGTTACAACACTAGTAAGAATAAATATGGGCAAATAATTCTTAGTATTATGTGGTAAATCATGGACTACCCCTTATACATTAATGGGGGAACTCCCTAGCCAAGCCATACCTAGATGTGGTTTGAATGCAAAGGTCCCTTGAATAAGAGAAGTGGGTAAAGACTTGGAAAGTCTTCATCTACCTTTATCACACCTTGTTCTTCGATGACTTTGTAGCTCAAAAAAAGGCTCTCTTGTTTCTGAGCATGATCTAGTGTGAATTTTAGATATTTCCAGCTTGAAGATGTGAAATCCTATTTGAAATGTAGTGTATCAAGTTAATATTTACAAGAAACAAGGACTAAACACACAAACTAAGCTAATTCTACAAAAATTTATGTAAAAATGATAAAGGACATCAAATTTTTATAAAGGTAGCTCGAGGATGCATCATATTATCTAAATATAGTTTATCTGTACAAGTTTGAGCTTGAGATGGACCATAATTTGTAAAGGATCACTGGATCTTTGATCAGAATAGGCTATTCTAATTTTAATTACTATAGATCTTCAAATTCAAAACTATATTTACTAAAATTAGCAATCATTTATCAAATAACTATGATATTTACCTTAACAAAGCACAAAGATATGTCAAAAGCCTCCAAGATTACAAATCTTTACATTTGGGATCAAAGATCTACCCAAAGGCATAAAGATGACACCAATTCTTGACTAATTAGCATCAACACCTCCTTTGAGTGCCAATATAGCTTCTCCTATTGATGCTTCTAAATGTACCACAAGTTTTTTTAGTGTTTATAAAACACCATTCATTTTATAATTTCAAGAATTTAGGCCATGAGTTAAGGTATTTGGCAATTATGATGCCTATGGTAAAATAACAGTAGAGCAAAGTAGATTGTTCCATAAATTTATATTATTTGATGGTTGGGAGCCACCTTGGTTTGTCCTTCTTGATAGTTTCTTAGTCAAATATTGATGTTATACTAAACTAAAGGATGTTTACAATGAAATTTAAGCTATAATGAAGATCTTTATAAAAAGGAGAAAAGAGGAGAGGGTAAGGTAGACAGGAAACATATGTGATTGGAAGTCTTTACCTTAAACATTATGACAAAGTTTCAGTTTCCTAAATGTACATCTAAACCAATTTAGAATGTAAAATAGCTAGAGCTCAATTTCCATTACAAACTAGCCCAATTTCTAAGGATGAATTGAAATTACAATTAAAATCTAGGTTTACTTTTAATATTTTGTTTTTCTATCTAAATAGCTGATGCACATATTTGATATAGGACAAATTAAATCAAAGTAACTCATGATCTTTCCAACTAACCTAGCAAAGCACAAATTATTGACCCTATAAATGAGTTAATGTGGTTTAGGAATTAAAGAAACGATTCAAATTTAAGATCTAGACAAATAATTGAGAGGAAAGCTATAACTATAACCACAACTAGATGGACAATCTTTGTAGAATTCCTTTAGTCGTATTAATTGGTGTGAATATATAGTTTTTCTCAAAAATCTCTCTTTAAAAATTGGTAAGACATCATATTTATTGAAAACAAAGGTGGTGTACTAGTTACTTCTCATGATAATATGCTTACATTAAGGATAGTTGTCCTTGTATGACAATTCTATTATACACATGACCTTCTATGTTGGGCTGACTTAAAACTATATGTGTTAACAAAATAACATGTATTTATAAAATGGAATATTCCATCTTTACAAAATGTATACAGAATTATAATGTATAGAATATTCTATTGGGATGGTGGTGGGCCTCCTAGATGTCATTATTTTAGGATGTCCTTAGCCTTAGTATATTATTCATTGATCATATCAAGATCTACTATAGGCTTCATCAAACATCCATTTTCTTGTTCTACTAGTTTGTCAAATTCTTTGTCATTCCTCAGGATGGTCTCCTTGATGTTCTAGGTCTCTATTATCCTCTCTCCTAAATTGAAGATGAGGTCCATTATTCTATGGTTATCATTGTTGGATTGGCCATGGCTTCTCCCACTTATATCTTGGATGCTAGAAATGGTCCTTTGATTGAAATATTCATCATCAATCAACCCCATAGCAATGGGTTGTGAAGGCTCTATCAACATTGTTCCCAGGAGTTTATCAATCCTACTGATCAAATATTCATCCTCCCTTATGAGCTCATTGACATCATTGTGCCATGTGCTCAATTCTTGCACCTTGTCAACAACAATGCCTAGGATGGCACTTAAGTGTCCCAGACTAATAGTCATAAAGTATAGGATTTGTCTCTTTACTTATACATTGATGAGCTTAGAATTTCAATCCTTTGAAACTTACCACTAAATGACTAAAGGCTTAGCTACTTAAGCTTGTATCACTAAGGCACCCTGCCTAAGCTTCATGGACTTCATGGATTCAAACATATAAAAAAAGGACTCATCGAACATCTTTATCATTTCATCAAGAATAGAGAAGATGACTTTAGTCTTATAATTTTGCTTCTCCATCCTCAAGTTGGCAATCTATTACTTTAACCCCTAATTCCATCCATTGCTTATGCTAACTAGGCTCTAACCATACTTTCCACATCTTCCTAATGGATGGGATGTTGTCCCACTAATTGTCCTCCAACTATAGTTAGGCTTGTGAAAGGTTCCACTTTTTGAAAGGTGAACTCTTTAGTACCCACCACATCTTTCATTATGGTGATCTTCTTTAAGCTTGTGGTATCTGGGTTGAAGAAAATGGTAGTGGTAGGCTCAGTTAGCTAGATGGCTTCTAGGATTTCTACTTTGGTTCCATTGGATTCTTTGGGAGCATCCATTCTCTTTCCACCAACTCCTTTTGCTTCCACTATTCTTCTCTCTTCTTGATCCTTCATCATTTCCACAATCCAAGGCTAGAGGTCCTCATCAATGTTGACACTTTTAGTTAATGCCAATGAATGGGCCATAGTAGGTATCTTTTGTAACTTCCCATATATGAACCAATCAAGAATGACTATCCCACGAATGGGGAATTTATCACTGAATAAATTTATTTCCTGGGATGGGTACATAGAGGGGATCTTTGGCCTTTTAAAACTGGTAGATACAAGGGCCAACTCAGCCTTCTTCTTCCTTTGGCTGGGTGTTGTGACTAAAGCTAGTTCATGCTCTTTCCCTTTCTCTTTCTCAACCTCTTCCAATTATCCAAGGGCCTCTACAAGCTACCCTACTTGGGCAGTAGGGTATTCCTCTATTTCTTCCTTATTTGACCCATAAATGTCTTTAATAGCCTTGAAGACTTCATCCATTATCTCATATGGCTCAAGAACCACCATATCTACATGTTACACCAGAGGTGGAGGTTCTTGGGGAGGGACTAAAGATGATGTTGCTTTACTTGGCCTCTCTTATAGTTGTCTCTTTCCAAGGTCTTTTGGTTAAGGCACATCTGCCTAAGGGAGTTCTTATGCTACTTTAGAAGTGGAAGGTAGTAAATGGTACTAGAGTAGATGCATTTACCAAATATCCTCAGTTGGCTTTTACTAATGTATCAACCTATGCTCCAGCTTGGCATTGGACTTCTTTAACCTTGTCAACACCTCTTCAAAGTTTTTTTCCCTAGTGTAGATGTGGTCAAAGACCCTAGTTTGATGCTCATATACCTGTTTGAGCTTCTTATCCCATAAATGATCCTTCACTATCCCCCTAGAGTCCCACATTCTAAGCTCTTCCATCTAGAAGACAAAGGCTCCTCTTTACCTGGGCATGATGTCTATTTACTTCCAATATTGTAGTTTGGTCCTTCCAATCATAAGAGGGAAGGGGTGGAGGAGGTCCTGTTTATTTTCTTTGCAAATCCCATTAATCCCATTGATGAGTTGGAAGGTGATTTATTGCTCAACAAGCTTGGGTGGCACACAAATAGGGAATCTAAAAGTGAGGACATGGTTCCCTCAATCCTTATTATAGTGTAATTAGGGTAGTACCATACATCCCCCATCATCTCTAAATATATCTTAATCAGGGGGTACATCCTAGGCATGGGAGAGCCAGTGATAGCCTCAACCAAAGAAGGAAAGATGACATCACAAATGAATTGCATGTGGTTTCTATATTTGAAGATATGGAGCTTGGAGTAGTGATGAGAAACTAAGATTTTGATACTAGGAGACTAATTCTTGATATGGGGGAACTTGGTGGAGGCCAACAAGGCATCAAATAGGTAGGACATCATGAAATTTTTTTGCTGGTCTTTCTCTTGATGGCTATGAATTGCCTACCAAGGTGGATACTTATCATTTCCCCAATGGGAGGGGTGATTTATTATTTAATTAGGAAGTATACATATGAAATCCATGTATTTTTGACATAGGTAGTTGTGGTACCTCTATAGATTCTATTTATTAAGGTCATAATAACCTTAATCCCTTCCTTGAATTAGGTAATTGGAATTCTACATGGAAATCTATGAAAACAAGTTTCCTTGGTTGAGTCAAGGTCTAAGGATGGTATCTAGGACATTTTTGGTGGTTTAATCTTTAATTATGGGTAAATACACATGGGACCAAGGGAGCTTATAGTAACCCTCAAAGGCTACATAAAAAACATAAGCTACTCTCTTGGAGGTTCCATCCCTAATAATCTAGTCCTCATCTACTCTAAAATCTATAAAAAGAGGAGTAAACACGTCTATGCAATGAAGTACCTCTAGTTTGGCAGCCACATGGTAGAGACATGCCAATTATACTACTACCAGGTCCTTGTATCTGATGTTGATTGCTTTAATTATTCTCTCATTCTGTGTGAGGGGTTATATTTCATTGATGATGAAGAAGATCTCAGACCAATTTTTGCACCCATTGTTCAATGCCTCAGTGTCCAACTCTATATCCTTGAAGACTTTGCCTAAATGGTCTATGGAAAAGTAGAGTTCAACCTCTTCCCACCATTATTGCCTTCTTATTGCCATAACTTCTTAACCCTTCAAAAATATTAACACCAACTTGATATAAACCTTTGGATGCCCTCTTTTACACTTAGAATTGATCAATAAGCTTCAAGTGTAATTTAACTACTCACAACTCCTCTTTTTATGCAAGCTCAAGTTTTTGGGAGCTTTAATGGTAGAAGTGACTAGGATTTGGCTCATTTATGTCTCAAGATCTGATTAAGACTTACCTTTATATTTTTTCACTTTTAGGTGGATAAAATCCAAGTTCTACCACCTTTTTCCCATATGGATCCTACTTGGTCTCCATTCAAGCTTATTTTCATGGTAATTTTCATTTTTATTTGAGTGGGAACTACCCATTGGACTTTGAATTCTTCTTTTTGTTTTTCACCATTAGATTAGGATCCATGGCTTCAACATGGACCATTAATTGCAATCCTAGGCCTTTTATCTTATTGGTTGGTACAAGATTATAGTCCCATAATTATGCCACTTGGCATATTATCATGTCATTGATCCCCTATCTTCGAGATTGATCCATGTGTTGAGCCTTTGGGCCTTCCAAGTTCTTCTTGAAGACCTCACACTATATGCTAACATTAACTTGAAGTCTTAATTTCTTCTCAATTTGACATAACAAATATGAGCTCTCACTATCAGTATCCAGTGGAGGTGATTGTCAGGCCCTCAATCTTAGACAATGTTCATCATTAGAAGTTATTTGATGATGATGAATAGATTAAGTTGTTTATAAACTATGAAGATAAGTTCCATGATCAACTCATAGACCTGGGATCTATGTTTCAAGTCAATGATAGGAAATAAACTCTATTTGGGAAAGACATCATTTAGTTGAAGACAAACACTATCCCAAGAGGTTTGGTCATCCTAGAAGCATCTTTTGATGGATCAGATATAATCAAGTCAAGATATTCATTCATTTCAAAGGATGTGACTGAATGTAATTTGGTTTCTCATGAGAATCCAAGAAATATTTGGCTAGGTACTCACTAAAGTGTAGCAGAGAAAAAACTTACATACAACTACTAAGGAAGTACCAAGATTTCTTAGTGTGGTCTTATTTTGAGTTGAAAGCATATAGGGAAGACTTGTTCTAGTACGTAATCCAATTGTAGCCTAATAGCAAACCTTTTAGGCAAAAATAGAGACCCATTAACCCCATCTTAGCCACTAAGATGAGGGATGAATTAAAGAATCTAAAGGAGGGTGGAATCATTCAACCCATTAGGTATTTGTCATGGGTGGAATTTTTAGTCCCTATAAGGAAGAGCAATGGTGACATCCACTTGTGTGTGGATTTTATAAATCTAAACAAATCTTCTTTAAAAGATAATTATCCCCTACCCAATATGGAGAACTTACTGCAAAGCGTTACTGGATCATAAATGTTGTCCACATTGGATGGCTTCTCAAGCTATAACCAGGTTGTGGTAAAGGAATCCAAGAGGTCCAAGATCATGTTCATAATACCTTGGGGCACTTATGTATATATAAGGATGCCTTTCAGATTGATTAATGCTAGTGTAAAATTCTAGTACACTATGGATGTCACTTTTGTAGGGACAATTAACTAGTTTTTTATTATACATTAGGATGATGTCACTATGTACTCCAACATAAGAGAAAAGCATTTGGTGCATCTAAAAAAGTTGTTGGGAGTTTGAAATTTTAATAAATCCCAAGAAGTACCACTTTGGAGTATAAAAGGTCAAATTGCTAGGACATATAGTATCCAAGTATGATGTCATGATTGACTCTGAATGCGTTGAATCCATTGACAAAGTACCTATCCCACAATCCAAGAAATGAGTTTAGTTTTTCTTTGGATAGATTAAATTTGTAAGGAAGTTTGTGTCTAATTTTGTAGAGATCACTCTGCCTATTACTTCTATGCTAAAGAAGGATCAGACCATCAAATGGGAGGATAAGGTTGTGCAAGCATTTAATGACATCAAGGGGAATTTAAAGTCAACCCCTATTTTGGCTAGTCTTGATTACACAAATCCATTCCAAGTATTCTCTTTTACATCATATGATATTGTTACTACTACTATGTTACAAAAGAATGAGGAAGGTCATGAACAACCCATAGATTTCTTTAACAAAGCTATGCAAGGTCCTAAATTGAACTATACTATCATGGAGAAACAAGATTTTGCTATTTTTAAGGTTGTTAAAATGTTTAGGCTATATATTCTAAGTTTAGATAATATTTCCTATGTCCCACACACCATGGTGAAGGAAATTTTAACTTACATTGAAGTATCCAACAAGAGGTTTATGTGGGTCAATAAGCTACAAGAGTATGACATGGATATCCAGAACACCAAGTTGGTAAGGGGAATGGGTCTAGCCTAGCTTATGGCTGAGACCAATTTTCAAGTTGTTGAGGTAAACATTATTGTTATTAATGTTGATGATTCTTTGAATTAGTTTAATGTATCTCCATGGTATAGAGACATTGTTTACTACTTGCAAAATTTAAACTGTGCCCCTAACTTGGATAAGAATTAGATAAGAAATCTTAAGCTTGTGTCCCAAAAATATCTCTTGACTAAGGATGGACTAGCATGGAAGAATCTAGATGGGGTTCTCCTAAGATGCATGCTAGAAGAGAAAACTATTGTCCTGATTGAAGACTTCCATAATGGAGTATGTGGTGGCCACTTTGCATCTAAAGTTACAACTCATAAAATTTTGAGAGATGGTTATTGGTGGTCATCATTGTTTAAAGATGTTTCTCAGATAGTCAAACGAAGTGAGAAATGTCATCACTTTACTAGGAGGATGAAAGCTTTAGGTTCTCTTCCTTTGTATCCCATGATAATTGAAGGCCCATTTAGACAATGGGGAATGGATTTCATTTGAGAAATCATTAGATAAATCATTGATTCATCAAGTAATAGACATATATGGATCTTGGTTACTACTGATTACTTCATAAAATGGGTCGAAGCAATCCCTAAAAAGAAAGAAACTCACCAAGTAGTCTGGATTTTTTGCTAAACTAGATTATTTATAGATTTAATGTGCCTATTAAAATTGTTGCTAACAATGCTATGAGCTTTAAAGCTAAACCTTTGGTGGAATTATGCCAATACTATAGGATTGAATTGACCTATAATTCCAACTACAATTCTCAAAGGAATGGGTGAGTAGAATCAAGTAATAATAACTTACTCAAGATCATTAGGAAAACTTTGAAAGCAAACAAGAAGAAGTGGGGTGAATAACTAAAGTTTGATTTATGGGTTGATAGGATCAAACCTAATAGGGCTACATGTATAAGCCCTTTTGAGATTGTTTATGGAGCTCAAGTACTTCTACTTATAAATTTATAGTTTCCAACTTATCAACTCATGTAACAACTAGAGGATGATGAGTAGGTCCAACACTATGAAAGTAGGGTAAACCAGATTATTGAGCTTGCTGAAATTCAAAGATAAGCTCATGAAAGACACCTCAAGTTAAAGGAGAAGTTGAAGAAAATATTTGATAGAAAGGTCACTCTAAGAACCTTCCAAATAGGTGATCTAGTTATACTTTGGGACAATAGACATGAGGGGAAAGGAAAACATGGCCAGTTTTATGCCTTGTAGATGGGTCCTTATTCCATTGACTATAGGATTGGGGATCATACTTTCTTCTTGAGAGATCTAGATGGTGAAATACTAGAACTACTAGTCAATGGTAGACATCTAAAACACTTCCTTGACTATGTATTTAACATGTGTACCATATTGCATAGTGTTTTTTTACTTTGTCTTTTTGTTTTATTTCCCCTCTACTTTGGGTCTTGTTTGTATAGTTATTTTCCATTCCTTTTGTTGTGTGTTCATTTTCAGATCCCCTTGATATATATTTGTTAAATCTTCCATGTTTTATTGAGCCTTCATGAATGTTTCCTAAAAATTTCTAAGTCTTGACTCCGTACCCAATGGATTGGTACCTGGTCTTATCTTCTATGGTTCTTTGGACATATGTAGGGGGTATGCATCCCTGAGCGAGAGCTAGTGTTAGTGCCCAAAATTACACTGAAGCAATTGAGCCCTTCTCTATATCAATATCTAAATCATTATCCCAACTTTTATTCTAAAGTGTTCCTTTAAAGGTCAAGTTCATGTAAAAATTGGCTAAGTCCTTTTTCTTATCTTTGCTTGATGAAGTATGCCTTTCTCCTAGATTTTTTTGGGGATTTTTCATGAATATAATGTCAAACAAAAATACGTCTTTGAGCTTTTTCATCTGAGACAAAATTTTTGAAGACTTATTTTTGTCAGACATTTTTCTACTACAAAAGCTCTAAAGGAATTCAATGTCTTATCTCTTTCAGGCTAAGTGTTTTACAAAAGATCTGAAGGGCTATTTCATTTATTTTAGGTCATTTGTTTTAGAGTTTTTTTCCATGGCAAAAATTATGAAGTGAACTTGCCCTTCAGGCATTTTTCTCACATAAAAAGCTAGAAGGAAATATTTTATTTTGGAAAAGGTGCAAATTCTTATTTGTTTTGGAATTTTTGTTCATGGAAAAAGGTTTGAAGGGAACTTGCGCTTTAGGCATTTTGCCCACACAAAAGATGCAAAATAATTAAGGGACTTATTTATTTCAGCCAAAGGTACTTCTAGAAATCTTGAAGGGTTATTTTACCTTTGAATTTTTTTTGAATGATCATTTCCTTTAGGTATTTTTCCCTTGTAAAATTCCCAAAGGGAACTTTCGAATGGTCTTTTTTCCTTTGAATTTTTTTTATAGGGTCATTTCCTTCAGGTATTTTACCCTTGAAAAATTCTTGAAGGGCATTTTGGAAGGGTCATTTTACCTTTGAAAAATTTCCAAAGGATCATTTCCATTGGGTATTTTTCCCTTGAAAATTTCTCAAAGGGCATTTTTAAAAGATGAAGGACACTTTCAGGAAGTCCAGGAGGCACTTTCAAGAGTTCTAAGGACACTTTCAATATGTCCAAATGGCATTTTAAAGAGACCCAAAGGGCCATTCTAAAAGGCTGAAGGGCAATTCTATAGGGCATGTGCCCTTGACAAAACTTCCAAAAGGTAATTTCAATAAAGTTTATATGGAGTAGAGGTATTATTTCCTTTGAGCATTTTTCCGATGCAAAAGGTCTAAAAGAATTACAAATCTTCAAGAAAATTATGAAGTTCAATTTCTATGAGGAAATTGTTTCAAACAAAATGTCTGAAATAATTGTCCCAACAAAGACATAAGGATCTAAATCTCATTTCTTTTGGTGAAAATGTATTTATCCAATGTTTTTGATGAAAATATAAAGCTCAATTTTTGTGGGGAAATTATTTTGGAGAAAATGTTTGAAATAATTACCCTGATAAAGATATAAGGCTAAAGACTCAAATCTTATGGGAAAAATGTGATGTTAGATCCTTTGGGAACATTATCTAGGACATTTTGTCCAAAAAATTGTCTCGATAAAATGATCTAAAGAATTATTATAGGATAATTGTGCTAAATAAAATCCCAAAGTAGAAGTGTCAAAGAAAATAGGAATGCCAAAGACAAAGACTCAGACAAAGTTACCACAAAAAAAGTTTCTAAAGATTTTTTTTAGAATTATAGGTGATAGTCTCATAGATATCTTTTGATAGGCATGTAGACATCAACTTTAAGCTCTAAGGACTAGTCATCAAGATCCAAATTTTCTATGATGGTCACATGAGTGTCAACTTTAGACCCTGTGAAGTAGCCATTTATTTTTAAATGAAGCCAGATCTAATGACATGTATTTACATAGAGAAAGATGATTTGATAATGTGTGATAAAATATAAATAGTCAATGGGACCCAAGATCTAGTGAGACACTTATACATGGCATGAGGGTGCTCAATGCAGTAGTGACTCTCTACAAGGCACAAAAGAAGCTCTTAGGGTTTCCAAGTGGCCTAATTTAGGGCTAAAGAAAATGTAGTATCCAATAATGCTCCACCTTTAAGATCATGATCAGATGGAGTGAATTTACTCACCCTAACTAGATCTAAAAGCATGTGTCTAAGGTTGAAAAGTTAAGGATCTTGTGGGAAAATGCAAAAATGCTAAGTGATGTAGCTATTTACCATAAAGCTAGAAATCAAGCATCTAACATAAGATCTATAGCTCATGTTTGCCTAGGCAAGGATGATCCAATGATGCAAGCCAAGATGGAATTTTCAAAGGGGTTGGATTACATGAGGAAGTAACAAGTGTCCAAATTGGAGCCAATCAATCAACTTAGTCACTCTTAGGCCACACAAATTCCTAGTTTGATCTGATATGGCATGCCAAATGTCAATTATGGTAAGCTTTGGTTTAAAATATAAAATTGATAGTTATTTCATGGACATGGAAATGATTCAAAGCATAGAATAATTTCTAACTACCATTCTAGAGTGAATATTTCCAATCATGATCATGGATCATTTTCTGCTTCATGTCATAATCGGATCAACTTCCAAGCCATCATTTCAGGTAATGGTTTTTTCATGGCATGTACAATGAAGATATTTATTATCCAAGAGTTCCCATGATTTGAAGTAAAGTAACAAGAAATAATTTCCAAATAATTTACACATGAAGACAAAATCTGTTTGGTTCTTCAAATGATTTTATCCTTCTAGCTATACAAGTGAGTAGTTAAGAACATCTTTAGGCAGTTATGTATGATGACAAATAGTTATTTGGGCATTCAATATGATGATATTCATAGTAAAAAGATCAAAATTTTGTTTTAAATCTTCATCATTCCTTGCAAAGGAAATTGTAAAAATGATTCTTTTCTTATAAGTGGATGAAGATCTTAGGCTTGGTATGGAATATTTTCTATCTGGAAGTATCTTGGTAGACTTGAAGGCTTATTCTGTAATTTTGTAAGTTATGACCCATAGTTCCATGATTCAAAAGTGTATAAATATGGGTTTTGTCCTCTATTTTAAGCTTGTTGTTGGTTTTTGATTGTTATAGGTCATTATTTTAGGTATCCATATTTCCTAAGTCTAGGTTCTACATAATGTTTTTGGGATCAATTTCCATGTATAGATTTTATCTCCCTTACTAAGGTGGTTGCATCTGTACAACCATTAGAAAGCTTTGAGATAATGTTTATGTCTCCATTTTCAAAATATTAATCTCACCATTCTTATCCCCATGGCCACATTTTGAAGTGTTGATGTTTATAATATTTTTTTTCAAGTCACAAAAAAATATTTGTGGTTCTTTATTGCATCCTATTAATGAAATACAATAATGTGTTTTACATTTTTTATTGATTGGATATGTAGGTTTGTGTTCATTTTTGGTTGTCATTCTAAACATGTACTTAGGTTATAAATCCATCTCTATAGTTATATTTAGAACTATGTTGTTGAATACCCTTTAAGGGCACCCTGGGTTCATGAATTTAGCAGGAGAAAGTATTTGATATTTTAGTTTTAGTGTATGTCATAGTCTCTCAGGGATCATTTGGTGTTTATCATTGTATTAAATTTGAATTTTTTATACATATTTACTAAGTAACATTTTCATGAAGTTATGCTAGACACCCTATTGTTTGGAATCCATCAATATGCCACCCTCTATTTTATAATTAACTATAAACTCATCCTACCCTATTGCATGCTATAAATAATACATCCCTTACATACTATACATATTATTTATCCTACAAATTCAAAATATCTCACCTATTTGGAATGTGTTTATAGTTTGTGCTTTAAATCCTAACATTACAATTTTTTATTTAGTCCCTTTGTTGTTAAATACTCTTAAAAATGAAGATTACAGTCACAATTTCATGTATCTTTAGTAGCTTGTGTATGAAATAGAGCATTTGTGCATTTCATATGACAACCCTTCATAGGTAAAGTGTGAAAAACTTGGTTATGCTCTAGTCATATTTATCCCTTATACCAAGAATATCCATAGAGATTAAATTATAAACTCCCTCCATGTGAGAAAACTACCCTATAGGTTCTCTTACCTTGGTTCAGGCATAGCCAAAAGTAGTAGGGAGTTAACCATATCCTTTATAAGTGCCACTAAATCATTTTATACATCTAGTCTAATCTTGATTTCAAACCCTTCCCTAGATACAATGACATTCTAGTGGGTTTTCCATTATTGTTTGCTATTTTACTTCAATTGTGCAAGCCTAAGTATATGAGGTGTATAATTGGGAACCAATAGGTGTTATTCATTTTTCATAAGACACGACTATAAATATTTACACCACTACCATGGCTCATAAAACATGACTTCCATCTAGGGGAAAATTTCTAATGTACAAAATAAGGGCACCTCCCATTCATTGTGACATAAAGGAAAATCACACTAGGGTATGAAGAGGAATTCCAATTAAATCAATACAAGATACTCCAATATGAATCTTGGTTGAGTGCATCACTAAAATATTTTGGAAAACCATAAAGAATGTTAAGAAAGCAACCAAAGGTGTTATTGATATCACCTATCACATGATTCATAGAAATGAAAACTTTAATTACTTGAGTTTATAGTTTCTGAGCTCACTACAAATATTAAAAAAGTTTTGGATGGTGCATCATTGAAATTTTAGTACTAATTCTTGGTAATTTTTTGTGTTTAACATAGTGGAAGTCACCATAGGGCCCAGTCAACCCTAATGTCAATTTTTGGCCTATGAATTAGTTTCCTAATCTCATCTAGACCAATGACGAAAAATTCTATGCATAACTTTGGAAGTTCAAGACATGGTGGTTAGAGATACAACTCATTTTTTTGCACCCTTGAGTTCCCATATATGCCATGCAATATTTAGGTTAGTATGTCCAAGTCACAATGCTCCCTGAGGCTACTCAAATTTGCATTTTTTATCTCACAAAGGCACTAATTATTCCCATGCCTTTCTTCATTACAATGATGGATGCATAGGTTGAGGTATTGTGATAAAAATCCCTTATAGATGTATAATCTCAACCATTATTATCTATGCCTCTAAGAGCACAAATGCCCTTGCCACAATAAAAACTAACCTAAAAACACAAAAATCTTGAGACATATACAAATCCATCAAAAACTAAAATAAAGGAAGAGAAAGGAACCCACATAAAGGCCATCACCACTACTAGAGAAAAAGAGGACACATAGTACTATGTCCTAGTTGGATGACCCACATGTGTCCAAAATTATTGTACAATGTGATTTGATAGATCTTGGTGTTGAGAAAGGATAAGTATACAAATCCATGCTAGATGACATAGGAAAATAAGTGTATGATTAAGAAGAAGAAAAATAATTATTATTTTGGAAGGAAATACACACTTGTCAAGTGAAAAATTAGGTATGAATGGACTTGTGGGTAGAACTAACTACACTCCCTCCATCCATCATTGATAACACTATTGGGAAAGAGGCTAAACCAAAATGATAGACTATGGAATTTTTTTAGATAAGAATCAGCCATAGGGTCTTTTCAATCTCAATAGGTGCACTATTCTAGAATAATCTTTAGTTTTTTCCTTGTAGGAAGAATAAAACAACACAAACATCAAATACTAGAAATAATGAATGACACAAAAATAAGATGTTGCATCACAATAAAAAGTTATTAAAAAAATGGAGGGAAGAAGAAACACAAAAATTATTTGAGAAGAAATCTCATAAGGATGTAAGGAGAAAGCAAAATGAAGAGGCTAGATAAAAAAATTAGGAGGAGCTACAAATGAACAAGTATAAAGATGAGAAATAGGAAAAATAATATGAGATTAAAAAATAAAGAGATGAATATCTAGAGGAAAAAATGAGAAAGGAGGAATAAAATACTTCTAAGAATAAAGAAGATGAAGAGTCACAATAAATGAAGGATAAAGAAGTAGCTGTGTAGTAGCAAAAGCTGAAGGCATAATAAGTGGAGAGTAAAAAAAGCACAAGAAGAAGACACTAAGACAACTAAAATGGAACAATAATAAAATGAATAAAATGAGGAAAAAATGAAAAAGGTTGAGGAGGATGTAGTAGTGAAGGTGTAGAAAAGGCACACACAAGAGGATTTGTGAAAGTAGGAGCAATAAAAGAAAGATAGGGATGCATAACAAACTGCTAAGGATGCTATGACTAAAACATACAAGGAAACTATTGACCAAATTTGACTTAAAGGTTAAATTTGGACTCCTATATGCAAAATATTTATTTTTATATGTTTTAGGGTTCTAGTATTATGTCATAGGGTGTATTATAGGTCTTTTGATGTCATTTAATGCTATATTAGACTTGGTCTTAGTCATATTAATCCTTATATTTTAGAGTCATTTTAAGGGTCATAAATAAAAAGTGTAATGGTTTCTAAGGTGTGTAAGTGTCTTAATTTCATTTCAAACTTACAATAAGTTATATTACTTATTAGGAATGTCAGTCCCATCTTAAAATTATAGGTTATCTAACTAAAGATTAAAAAACCAACTAAAAAGGAGGGGTTTAGCACTTGTACAACCTATGAGGGAGGGTGACATGTGGAATAAGGTCATGGAATGTCTCTTAATATTTCTAAAACTTATATTAATGATTTAAATTCTTTGAAAGTGATAAAAAAGGCCCAAAACCATTCTTCTCCTCCTTCACCCTTCTAGACACATAGAAGTGGTCAACAGGTTCATGCTTGGTATAGATAGTTGGAGAAGTTTCAGGACAAAAAAATTTGGGAGCTGAAATTACAATAAATAGATCCATTTCCATAATAATATTTCTAATATTGGTCAACCATGATTTATGAACCATCTCTAACAAGTTGACTATGTTTTTTTACTTACTATTTCCTGCACCTTATAGGTTTTGATCTTTTTGGAAAGGTCCTACAATATAGTTGGTGATGTTGACTCAAAATGATGTTGGATATATTAATATATGATATTAATTCTTATCTTATTTTTTCATGGTGTTTTTATGAGAAAGTCATCTCATGTTGCAAGAAGGTTTCACTATGTGAGGTCTCAGTCAAAGTTTTCCTTGTTTGTAGAATGTTGGTTCTCTAAAGAGATCTTATGTAGATTGAATATGATTTTAAACATGTCTCAAGGCTATATTATCACCTATTTTCATTTTTTGTTTCATCACACCATGCTTGATCAAACATTCAGTCTTGTCATTCTCATAGTCAACTCTCCACTCACTTTCACTTACATTCACATGTATGAGGCTTGCCTAGCTTATTAATAGAAATGTAATGAATGTGTATCAATTTATTCAAGTCATAAATATATAAAGAGAGTTCATTTGGATGTTTTAGGAAATGTAAGGTTGGTTGCAAGCTCATGCACCACACCAACTAGTCATTAGTTATCCCTATCTGCTCTGTAATAGGCATTTGCAAGAGGTTTTCACATTGGAATAGATGTTTTGGATCTTGTATTAAGATATAATTAATGATAAAAACTAATTTTAGGAATTTATAATTATCATAAGCATGTTCATGAGATAATTCATCAACATACATTGTCCAAATTTTGTCTACTACCCACATACAACTCAATAGTCACCTACAAGAGTCTCCCTGATGACATTATGCTGAGATGAAGAATTTGGGAGATGTTTAAATATATTAATATTGATAAAAATGAATTTTAACACTTGGTGAAAGCATATAAGTGATCATAAACCTATACATCTTACATACTATCTAAGGTTTATACCCATTTCCTGTATATGCAAATGCCCAACTACAGGTGGTACCACAGAGCCTTGAAGGTCCTTTTATGGAGAATTTGAAACATGGTAAAACATTATTTTAGATTATATAGTGTGGGAAAACTCAAGGTAGACATATTTGGATCATAAAATGGGTAGGAAAAGGTGTAAACTACCTTTAAGCATAAGAGGACTGAGTTTAGGGAGATTTTCCCAAAAAAGTGAAATTAGAGGTCTAAGATATTTTATAAATATATTATAGTAAGGATATAAAGATATTTGAATCATATAGATAGGTAAAATTTATATCCTCTATCATATATAATATATATGTAAAATATTAGATCAAAATTATTGATGGAGATTGATTTTTTGGGGCCTCAAAATGCCTTTTAAAGCACTAAAACCCTACATTCACATCTATAGGATTTGAGTTTTGAGTGACCATTGACACCCAAGGTTGCAAAAAAAACATATTCTAATGGTTTAAATGGTAATAATGATGGAATGGTGTATATATTATCATTAATATCATTAGTATTATGTTGATGTAGAGTGTTACAAGCCTCATGGACACCTACAGGTGTCCCTTCATAGGAAAATGCTCACCTATAGCTGAGTAGGTAGACAGTAAGATAACATGGTGTCTATGTGATGTTTTAGACCAGAAAAGGTGAATTCAAGTATGAAAATATTCTATGTGATCTTAAGGATTCAAGTATATCCTTTAAACATTTTGATCAAGGTCCTATTAGGTAGACAAGCACCTATAACAACCATTTTGGTCAAAGAAGCAGGGTATCATAGTCAAGAGATTGAATTCAGTATTATGAGCCCAAGGTGCATGTAAAATGTTTGAAAAAAGATTAAAATGGTTCATGATATTCTATGAAATTATTTTAACATACTCCAAGACTCCTTTCAAGTTGACCATCTACTCTTCATACTAGCCCAAGGATGACAGTCCGTTCAGTTGCACTAAGAGATTGATATTGCTCAATGGGTAAGAGTGAAGAATCTAAAGGAGAAGAGAGGTTTTGGGTGAATATAAAGATTATTAAGAATTAATTTATATTAATAAATTTTTTAATAAATATAATAACATTTGATTTATCTTGGAGATGTCATTCTTAGGTGGAAGTGAAAAATGCAAAAAATAGTCCTTTTTTGGACAAATTGAGTTGGTTAGGTGCCTAAATGGGTGATTATGACTTCTAAATTTGGTGAAAATATTAATAATTACCTAATAAAACTTATATAAAATTCAATTTTACTTGAATATGATGTATATATCTCACTATTTTGTCTTAGCAGTTAGCCAGTCAGAAAAATTAGAGTTTTGGCAAGACAAACAAATGAAACCAAAATGGGTAAGAAAATTTATTGCAAGATTTTGGAACCTAAAATAAAATATTTTTATGTGTATGTAAGGTTAATGGGTGATATGAAACACTAAATCAGTCTTAGACCTCTCAAAATGGTTAAAACATTCTTACACACAACTCAACCAAACAAGCTCCAATTAGGCCTATTTAGTGAATGAGAAGAAGGAATGAGGAGTGTTTGGGAAGTTGTGTGATGAGCTTGTGAGATTTAATGAGGTTTAAGAATCCATGAGACACCATCCAAATCATGATATATCAGTCCAAATAGTCAAAACTAGTAGGATGAATGCTAAGCCTATTAGGCCTTAAAGTGACCTAGAGCCAATTGGGGGTCCAACTTCGCTTATAGCTCTTATTGAGTTTTATAGATGATTGAAACATGTTAATGGGATGAATTTATAAATTTATTATCTATTGGGATGTATGGGGATTCATGGAAAAGTCAATTTTGGACTTTAAGACACATTAATCTGGTACAAATGAAGAATCAAGCTTGATAGACCAAACTTGAAGTGCTCATATCTCCCTTGGCACTTTGAATGGGAATCCAAGGAGTTTGTAAAGGTTAATATGGGTCATTAACATCATGTTTGTGGAATTTTTGGTAATTCCAATGTTAGGAATTTATTAACAAAATTCAAGGGTAAAAATGGCCTAAAACCCTTACAAACCCTTAGAAGTGACCCGATGAAGGAAAAAAAGTTGGAAAGATACTCAAATGGAATATTTTTACCATAATGATGATTTTATGTTGTATAGTACTCAAATAATCTCCTTACCATCAGGATTAGTTGTATGAAAATATACAGATGGAGTATAAAATAGGGTATTTTTTATAGTTTAATGCATTATGTAGGTTCTAAGAAGTTTCAAGAGATGAAAAAAACCTTGGAAGCAAGATTAGACTTAAAATAACTCCCCATGTAAATTTAATGCCTTGTAAAAACTCCTAAGTTTTCCAACAAAAGCTATCATCTTAGCTAGTCAAAACTGACATAGTGAACATGATAGTAAGAAGGATGAAAAATTTAAGTGGAAGTCATTTTAAGGTGTGCCTAATGCATATAGGGCCATGAATATTATTAAAAATTTTCATCCACTCCATTGTATGTATTTTGATGAGAAACTATATCCATTTTGGAAGCAAAGTGTGAAAGGTGTGTGGAAGAGGAGTTTTCTTAGACTATAGATGGTGATGGCTCATTTATAGAAGTTTTCAACTGACTAGGAATGAAAAAAATGAATGGAGAAGAATGTTTTCAACCATTACCTCTTAATTAAATTATTATATCTTCCCCTAGTCAATTTTGGGATGTTCTAAAAGGGGTGAATGATGAAGGCAGTTTTTTGAGCCAATACAAGGAATTTCATGCCACTTTCTAAGAGTTTCATGTCTTGTATAGCCACTTGTCTCTTATAAACCTATATTTTCCATTTAAAATCCTCTTTTTATGTAAATTTAACTCATTTTATTATCTTAACATATTTCTAAGTGACCTTTGGACTTCCCTTGTCTCGTCCCTCTCCCAAATGTTATAAGTAGTGACCTTTTGGGCTCTTTTGATTAGCCTTCATTGGTTAATGGTGAAACCCTAGCAAATTTTATATTTGAATATTTATTAAATAAATAAAAAAGTGAATTTTCCTACTTAAATGCTACATAATTTAGTTTGGTTGTAGATCTTATTGATCTTGTCTAGTAAAAGATGGTCTTTTTTAGCATGTTGTCTTTGATTTTCCACTAAGTATGTAGAAGAGTGATTGTTACAGATCTTTTATAGTGTTTTTTCTTAGTGTATGATAGTTTTATAAAATTTTATGAATTTATTCTCAAAAATATCATTCATTACCCCTCGTAAACATCAAATATACCTCTTTAACCTAGCATATGAAACATTGATGTAATAATCTTTCTTGAGTTATGAGTTATGTGTGAAAGAAGCTTTGATTTTATCTAAGCAGTATAATTTCAATCAATAGGAAGAAATTTAATATTGGTGCATCACCTTTTATCTTTCTAATTTTATCTTCTTAACCCTTTTCATGTAAAGTTGATCAATGAGAGAGTTCTTCAAAGAGTGTATCAAGGGAACTAACCCTACTAGAGATTCATCTCACCAATTGATTAACGACAATAAGTGAGATGTTTCCACTGTGACACTTGGATGAGGAGAGGTGAGACTTCTCCTCAAGGGTTGTAAATCCAAGTGACAATAGAAACTAAGGACAAATATAAGTATATGAAATAAACACCATCTCAAAGCTTAGGGTATTTGTTGGTAGGTGCATAGGATGAATCATCACAACACACACTTTAATTATCAAACATTTGGATGTGGGATATTCCATATTAGTACACTAAGTGGACCACCTTTTCCTTACCAATGACACCAATATATTGCATTCCTATGATGACAAAAAATTCATCATTGGAAATCATTCTATCCAATCAAGAATAATTATTGGATATCTCCATATTATCTTTGTCCAAAAAACTTAATGGATTAGGTACTTTTAAAGAATCCATTACGTAGAAATCCACCTTGCTTGAACTTGATGTTGTGGAGTTTAGGGAACAAAAAATAGAACTCAAGGACCATATATATAATGTACATAATATAATTGAGGTTTAATTCCTTGAATTCATTCTTTAAGTTTTAGGTAACCAAGTTATGTCTAATTATAAGCATCTTAATCTTATTCTTACTCACTAACTAAGGATTGATATTCTACACAAAAGACATTGTAACTACAAGAGTAAGGAAGGAAAATAAAGGTAGATACACATGACATGTTTGAGTTACTAGAATAATATGAACATTTTATGCATGCTACCACACTTCAAGTTTAAAAAAATGGTGAGGAACATGTTAGACTGGAAGCAACAATGTAATACCATTTTGGATAATGTGAACCTAGAGTTCACCAAGGATGAAAACTCCAAGGTAGTAATGGGAGATCAATAAAATACTCCTAATAAGTTGGATTCCATACTCAAAACACCATTATGTAAGGGACAATGTCATGTATCAACTACAAACATGGAAAAATTAAATGTTGCACAATGCTTTTATAAGAGTCCAAGTATAGAGGTAGACTACCAGATTGGATGAATTGTAATAAGAGATTCAAATAAGGATATCAAATTCAAGATCCACTCTTATAATTATATAATATGATTACATTTAAGATCTCATGATATGAAAAATTCCTCTATGTAAAATGATTAGTATGGTAAGGGAAATCTTACTAAATTGGTAAATGTATAAGAAAGACATGTTCCACCTAGATAGTTCTATAGCTCCATTAGTCAACATTCCCTAGTACATCCCTCTGACTAAACTTCTACAAGAACTTATGCAATGAAAATTTTCTAAAGTGGACAAACCAAATATCTAAATGTAGCTAGCACATTAGTATCAAATTTTCAACCATGGTTTCCTTTACAAAAATCCCTAAAATAACACCATCTTCTATTTTAGTTACACCATTTGTGACATAACATGTTTAAACTACAATGACATAACATATGCCTCCACTATCTATATAGGTACTATGTAATTCACAATTTTGAAAATTTAATTAATTTTTCCAATTAGGAAGGATGAAACATTAGGAGTGGGGATAAATTAGTTGAGAACCCATAAAGTGTGGCCACCTAGTTATGCTAGTTTATAAAAAACTTTCAAGGGTGGTATATTGGTATGATGCTTAGTTGAAAAATCAAGTAGATAAGTAGTGTGCATAAGGTGAAAAATAGTAAACAACACCTTGAGAAAAAACTACAACTAATATTTCAAGCTAAACTTTTCTCAGGAATCTCCAACATACCCACTTGCAAGATAGTTTCTATGATGTTATCTCAAGATGAGAAAACCATTTAAGTCTGAGAAAGTGTTGATAGAAGTATTGGAGTATAAAATTACAATGTATGTGTTGATGATATGTGTGCATATCACACTATTTTTATCATGTATATCATATTTTATATTTTTGTAATTCTCTTTGTATTTAAAAATTATGTAGAAGGTGAAAGGTCTTCTTTTTATTTGTAGCTATAGGTGGAATGTGAAGTGACCTAGTCATTCAAAAGCTTATACATATTATTTTGATGTTGTAAAATGGTTCCAAATTATTGAGATCAATATAAATAATATGAAATGGTTTTATATTATGTTTCCTTATGTTCTTTGTGGAGCCATGTTTAGTTTAATGTATTTCTTCCTTATGTATGCTATGTTTTACATATTCTCTTATCATGTAACTAATTGCTATTATGATTAACTCTTATCTACTAAACATGGGAAATTCAATGTTAAAATGTGTTTATATAACTTAAATCACACTAATGAGATTTCTATTTTCTATTGTATACATTATGGAATACAAATCTATCCCCTATTATCATGTTCTGATGGGGTTCTAGGAACCTCTACTATCACCTATTTTCACTAACATCAAGATTAACTATGAGATTAGAGAGGAGTGAAAAACAAATTATATCTTGAGAAAATAACTAAAAATATTTTTCCCTATGGGGGAATAACATTGTCTTGAAATTTTTTATATTAGAGGATAAATAACTTGCACACAAATAATTAAAATAAGGGGACAATGTAAATATAAGAAATGACAATAAACTACAATAATTTTATCTATAATATGCCTAAAAATAGAAACTAAAATTATGAAAACTGATAATGAAATCAAATATTCAAAAATAGTCTCTGATGATAATAAAATACAATAATTCTATCTATAATATTTTCATCTCCATATTTCAAAAATAGTGTGCTCTAATAGATGCATGGTGAGTACCATGGTAACATATGAAACAAGCATAGTATATCATTATAAGAAATATGTATAATAAGGATTGTGGCACCAATCATATTATATCAAGTAGTATCAATAATCAATCAAACACATGACATGATAAATAAAGGATCTAAAATGGACAAGAAAAATAAGATATTGATAGAAAAAATGTACAATCACACACAAGCATAAGTATAAACATGAATAAAATAAATCAATCATAGGGCACACAATCAAATACCCCATGTATCCATGTAATAGTCACATGTGACCATGTAATGTATTTATCCCTTTAAGATGAAATATACATGAAATAGTATGATATATGCTTAATATAAGTAGTTATATATGATAAATGAAAAGTGGTAAGGATAGTAACTTAAACTTATTATAGAATATTCCCCTAGTGTAAGGCATACTACCATTGTGATAATGCCCCTAAAATGTAGAAATGGATGAATCTACATAACATATATTTTTCCTTGATTATATGTAACCTTATATCTTGCATCTCACCCATTAATAATACCATGAGAAATATGTATGTGTCTATCCCTAATAGGTGTACCCTTTGTAAATCCAATGAGGAATTGGCCTACCACCTCCTTATGAATTACCCTTTTGGATCCAAAATCTTAGAACTTACCCTTTAAAAATTCAATGTAGCATGGGTAAAACCCAAATCCATCTTGGATCTCATAATGCAATGTAAGCCACCTTGGAAACTACCTTCCCTATATTTCGTGTGGCACCTAGTTCTTCCCCACTTATTTTTGGAAATCTAGAAACCTAGAAATGACTACATCTTTGAGAACAAAAGGTGGAACTCAAGAATTCCTTCCATATATTATGTGATGAAATAATAGATAATTGGAAGGATTTATTCCATAAATACAAATTTGTTGTTTATAAATAAGACTTTTATATATTTCTAATACAGAACATCAAACCTTTGGTTATAAATATGGGGTTGAAATTTTATAGGAGCCAAACCAAATGGTATAAACCAACAAGAGGTTAGATGAAGATAAAATTTTATGGGGAAACAAAGGGTAACCTTGGTAATGTAGAGGTATGTGGGGTTATCAGGGACTATGAAGAGGAATCTATGGCTTCCTATGCAGTAAAAATAGGGTTTCAAACCAACCATATGGTTGAGGCTACAACAACTCTTTGGGGAATTCAGCTAGATACGTATCCAAAGATCAATAAGCTTATAATATAAGGATACTCCCTTTATATCATAAATTCCTTCTCAAGTAAATTTAACCCATCATACACCATTAAACAAGTGATAGAGGATATAAAATTTCTCTTAAATAACTCCAATGAAGTCACAATTGGTCATATCTATTGGGAGGGAAACTCAATTGTGTATGGGTTAACCAATTTAGGAGTCCTAAACCAATCATATGTTGTGTGGTATAATACTGATAGCTTACCAACATAAATTATCTAATTACTTAACAATGGTTCAAAAACCATCAATAATCCCACCAGGGACCAGGTCACATGAAGGAGATATGGAATTGATTAATATCTATATGTATATCACCATGTGTAATGATTATACAACTATTTCAAAGACTTGTAAGTTCATGTCAATTGAATTAAGAATTAAAATAATGATATCAAATCCAAACATGATGTTTAATTGAACTCTATGAGGATTTGGAAACACAGTGACATGTTCTAGACCCTAAAGATGAAAGTGGAAGCAATCATTGGTGGATATAGAGATAAGATTGATCCCATCTCATTTTTAGAAGACCAAGTAAATTATAGAGTGTGTTAAAAGTTTTATAAGGGAGACCTCACCAATTTCATGATGAGAAATGTAGGGCATGATGACAAGGTGTTTAAGCCCTAAAATGGAATTAGTGCACTATATGCATAAGAGGTATAAATATCAAAATTTCAAAATAATTGATATGGGAGGTGATAGGAATGAGCTATAAAGGAACAAAATCATTCAAGGATAAATGTAGGAAGAAATATCTCATGTAAGAGTTCTTAAAAATGGACATTGTTTTCAAAATAGAGAAGAAAGTCTTCTTGAGGTTGAGCTTACCAAGGTTATAGCCCGATGTCTATTTGCATATTATGAAATACATCATGTAAAAAGGTAAGTTTATTGTCATTTTTTTACCACCACTTACTCATCTTAAATCACTTTAGTAGCCAAATAATTAACATGCCTTAAGTTTTACTCAAATCTCTTGAAATTTCTATCTTAGATTTTTAATCAAATCCTACTAGCAACCTCATACACTAGGGTTTGATTTTCCTTATCATTAAGAGGGGAGAAACTCTATGGGAGAATGAGGTGAAAATATTTGAGAGTGGTAGGGAATGAAGTTTGGTAGAGGATTTATGAAAATTGGAGGAGGATAGGGTGGGAAACCCTAATTTTTTTAAAAACTCCCAACCCACTCCCTTTCTATCAATATTCAGTTGGAGCAAGTTTAGGATAAGATTTAAAAAGGTAAACATAAGTCCCAAACATCCCTAATTATTGGGAGGAAAAAAGATAATCCTGAGTTATAAATCTAGCCCTTAAAGGTGGTATAATAAAATAAGGATGAGAAAAGGAAAATTATGGACCTCTTCACAGGTCGTAGGAAAAACTTACAATATTTCAAGGAAAAATTGCAAGACCTAGGTTGTTTAATGGTTAAGTAGATGGATGATTGGAATGCATTGAAGGCCAAAATTGACAAGATAAAAATGGCCTTGGATAAACTTATATTTGAGGGTGATGTAAAATAATTTGAAGGTACAAAAGCCATGTCCCTCATGAGGAAAAAGAAGTGGAGGCAAATAATCCTAATCCTATCAAAATCCCTTCCAAGAGCAACATAAGAATTAAAAAGATCAAAGGAACTGAGAAGGTTAAAAAATATAATATGACCCCAAAGGATAAGGATGTCAAAACCTATCTGAATAAAGGCTAGAATGACTCTATTAAAGGCTCAAGAAAATGTACTAGAGGTAGAAATATGAAAGATATGATGAAGGAACAAAAAGGCAATGCTAAATTAACAACACTTATGTAATACACTAACTCTGAGTCATCTAGTTAATTTATGTTCACTCTTTCAATTCTTTTCATTTAATTTTTATCTACTATCTTATTTTGTATAAGTGATGTGTTGCTAGAAGTTTAACTGAAGTCTCTCTTAGTTGGATAGCATAGGGAGCTTATTTCTTTGTTTTGACTCTATTTAGTAGCTTTTGAATATATTTTAAACTTGATGGTTATAAGATCCCTATAAAACTTGTACTTATACCCAATCAAATGAAAAAATGTATAAGTAAACATCTAGCATAGGTAGATAAACCTAATATATATTCATTAAAACATATATTATTTTTTTAATTTTTAATTTTTAATTTTTAATTTTTAATTTTTAATTTTTAATTTTTAATTTTTGATGTTTACTTATTATTTTTTCCTTAATTTTTTTAGAATAATGAAATATCTAAGGGGAATAAATAATATAGAGAAATGATAACTCAATAAATCAATAAAAGAAGCCAAGGGGTGAAATCAAGATAAACCAAGGAAGGCAATCAAGTGAGCTAAGGGAAAAAACTTGGAAGAATAAAATGGAAGATGATCCAAGAGGAACAAATGATAAAGCTAAGGAATGAATTTTTTTAATAAAGAATAAGAGGAAATATCTAAGGGACAAATCATGAGAAAAAATAAAATAGTCAATCCAAGGGGAATCATCTAGAAGAGAGAAGAAAAATGAGGATTTAAAATAGCCTAAAACTTCCATCATAAGTATAGAAATAAGAGTAGAATACCTAAATATATATACTCTCATAAGTAGGTTAGTATACTCAAGTGTTTGGAATGAGATACAAAATTAAAAGATAAGGGATAATGAAATATAAAAACTAACATAAACTAAGGGGCTATAAGAATGTCAATGTAGAAAATGCATAGAATAAAAGATACAAAATCAAGGGAGGAAGGCACATGAAAGGTATATGTAGAAGAAATGAAAAAAAGTAAACTATATTACAATAACCATTTGTTGATGTATCACAAGAGATAGGATAGCATAGTTAATTGGTAATCTCATCTATAATTTTAAATCCTAAACTAGGGGAGTTAGATGTATTGTTATATGTATCTAAAAGATAACCACAAGCCACATGATAATTGTAATAACCCAAAAGTGGTTATTGAGTGTTAAGAGTGAGACTACCTTTTCCTAGCTTAGCCCTAGACCTATACTAGAGCCTATTATCAAACTTATCCAACCTTTTTGTGGGCCAAAAATGTCTTTAGTAAACTCTAAAATAGTCTCAGACCCTCATTTCCTAAGCCTAGCCCTTCATACCTAGTATTCTACTAGTTAGACACTAGTGTCATAATAAGGACACTAGTGCCATGTGGTGTTAGTGTCCCCAAAATGGCACTAATGTCTTTTGCCCTAAAATTACCAAATGAATATCTTTAAAAAAACTAAATACTCCTAAGGTCAGCCTAGACATCTTTTATCACCTACACAAGCAATAAGATGGTATAAATACATGAATTTTATCCCTCTATCCACTAGATGGAAATCAGATGCAAAATACACATTCAAACATGAAATAAATTGAGCACAATTCAGGTTATCAATGCTTATTTTTACCTACTTATAAATACTACCATATACAACAACCCTAATATTATATTTTATAGATTTCCACTCTCAAGCACACTCAAGGAACTCAAGGCCACTATCATACTAGCATCATTTGCATTTGAACCAATACTTAGGTGGGGAAACTACATCACGATTGATTCATCCTCAGAGTATTGGTATGTAGGAAATTATCTTCATAATGGGGTGTTGAGGATGCCCAATTTATCCTACTAGTGAACACACTTTTAGCTCATACCCTACTTTATTTTAAGATTAGGGTTTCCACCATAAATCAATCACTACAGGAAAAATATAGAGTTACAAAATTTATGCACGTAGGAATAAAACCTAGGAATCTAGAGATAAGTACACCCAGAAGCTCATAAAATTCCTACATAAAGGACACTACTAATAATATCAAGACACTACTACCACTTTACCAATAATGGAATTACTATCCAATTATGGTGTTATTATCTAGGAGGGGTTTTAAGATAGGGATCTAGTTTAAAACACTTAGACCAACTTTCATCTCAGTTTCTAACACTCAAATCATCTATATCAATTATTTTTCCAACTAAGTCTTTATTTACACTATTTATTACTATTTTTAGAAAAGTCAAATCTAGTCAATTTTGTAACAAATTATTGGCTATATTTATTGCTTATTATTTCCCTAGGTTAGTCTACTCATTCTTTTAATCAAACATAATATTTAAGTGTTAAGTCCTAAAAGGTTGAAACATTTGGTGAACCTGACTTCAAACACTGATCAAACCCTAACCCTAGATGATATTAGGGTTTTTATCCTTCTTTTTCCTATTTTCATTAGCTATTTTAAGTTTTTCAAATTTCATATATTCTATTTTAGTATCTCTATTTCAATTTTTTTACTGTATGCCATCTAAAAAAGCTATCTCTCTTCCACTAAGAATAAGTGCTAGGCTAGGTTGTAATTCTATAGGAGCATATTCAGATTCCTACTATTCAAGCTTATACCATGGATAAGGTACCTATTGTAACTTTTGTTGTTGATTCTTCACACCCTAATTATGTGGAATTAAATGATAATTCATTCAAAGATGAACAATATAATCAAGAACAATATGATACATAAATTAGAAATCAGGACACTCTCCCTCCACTTACCAATGATAATCTAATTGTCAATAAGGATGATATCCTATAGAATTTCAGAGATAGATTTTGTGAACAACCCCTTTATCATGCACACATTTTACAAGACATAATGTAAATCAATAATAAATTAATTAATGGCCAATCTTCAACTCCCCTAGCTAATAACATTGTTACACATACAATGGGGACAACTCAACTAGCACAACCTAAAATTTTAACTCAACAACCTTACATGAAAAATACACATCTTGTGGCTAGTTCCTCCACTCCAGATGTACAATCCCATATGCATGAGGTTCATACTCTATAGGATAAGAAATTACATCTTGAGAAGGGAGCTAATAGGCCATCACATGCCTTAGATTCCAATGTTATCTTACATACACCTTTAACACACTATATAGAGGAAACTTCATTTCCATCTAGATTAATGACACCTAAACTTACATCATATGATGGTAAGGGTAACCCAGAGCACCATCTCTAAAATTTTCATGCAATATGTGTAGACTATGTGTCCAATGATTGGCTTCTGATAAAGTTGTTTCCATGTAGTTTAAAGGATTATGACTTACAATGGTTTTATGACTTACCAAGTCAAACTATCACAACATTAAATCCTTTGGTAGACATGTTTTTAGCACACTTCTCCATAAACATCAGTGATAAAATCTCATATGCTCAAGTTACACAGTTGAAACAAAATTCAAATGAACCTATTGCAAAGTGCATCTTATGATACGAGGCTATATTAGCTAAATTGACTAGCCCCATGATAGATAAATAGATTTAGGTCATCTTCAAATAGAGTCTTACACCAAAATTACACAATGCTATCTTATTTAAGAAGTTCTCAGCATTCATAGATTTGTGCCACACAGTAAAAGAAAAGAGGTCAAACTTCTATCATTGGGTAAACTCAAATATACCAATGGATCATAATCAATTACTAAGAGTTTAAATAGGTCTCCATATAAGGTAAGGGTCACTAAAACAAAGAGTGATCAAAAGGCCATAGTTGACACAACTTTAGAGCCTTCTCCTCATTTAGTTTTATTGGCTCCTTAATATGGAATCTTTACCAACCTTCTAGAATCACCAGCATGGGTTTTACAATAGCTCTTGGAATACAATGTCATATCTCTCCCTCCCATCAAAGAGGTTGATAAAAAATAGCCTCTTCCAAAAAAATATGATTCTAGCACATTATATGAGTATCATAGGGCACCAAGCCATACAACAAATAGATACATAAACCTAACACATAAGATACAAGATTTGATTGAGGCTAACATTATCAATGTGGGCACACCCACATAGGCAAAAAAAGTATAATAAATGGAGGATAAGGCATTAAATATATTCTCATATCCATTTCTAAAGCACACAATAAATGAGGTAGGATCACTTCAAGTGTTCACTACACAAAGAAGACACATCCACCACCAAATTCATATCATACTATTATAGAGGAGGCACACCCATTACATAATATCAATAGTATATATCACACCATAGTTCTAACTAAACCACTCATCACCTTCTCAGAGTAGGATATTGTTGATGATGATACATATTTAAATGCACTCTTTGTATGAGCTTACATAGATTATCATCCTATCCAGAGTGTTTTGGTTGACAACGGGTCAAGTATTAACATGTATATTATGAAAATTTTATATCATTTATGGTATTCATAGTATAATATTTTACCCATAGACATAGTTATTAGTGGTTTTAGTGGTCATGTTCATATCTCCATTAGGGAGATTGTGCTTCTATTATAGGTTAGACTAGCACATGTGGCCACTCAATTCTTAGTAGTACCTAGTACATGCATGTTTGATATGAAACTATGAGCCATCCCATACATAGTGAACATATGCCTAAAATACATTCATGAAAATTATGTGGTCAAAGTTGACAGTCTTTCATATGAGTATCGTCTACCTATTCCATAGTTACATCATAGTTACTAGTTAAGGTACAACATAGTTACCATATATAGCATAGTTATCAGTTACAACTCAAAGTATGGTTCTTATTGATACACCATAAATTTTAGTAGATCCACCAATGTAGGTGAGGTCTACTCCTATAATATTAACACATACACATACTGTCCTACAGAGACCATTATTAGAGATACCTCTACATCAAAGATATGTCAGATTTTAGAGGGCCATCCTCCACTCAATTTTTATTGAGACCAGTATTATTGGGTTCTTAGGGTTATTAGCATAGGTCACTTATGTAACCTACAACTTCTTCTAATAGATGGGTTCCTAAGCCCCTTAAATTTCATAGGACACCATAGTCAGTACCACAGACCCTAGCATCACTACACATGTAGATACAAAGACACATACATATCACTTAGTACAATAGATTATGGGAGCATAATTTCTCTTTCACACAACATGCATGATCATAATTCCATTATTTGACATAGGTCATAGTGATAGTGAGTCTCCCATGAGGCTCATTGGTTAGTATGGTTCCTCCCTTCTTTTACATACTTTCTTTCTTTCTTACTCCTTATACATAGTTCATTTTCATATTGCTTGTACATATATTATTTCCAAAAAAATTAAAAACAATATAAGATGTCAAAAACATAAAAACATTCAAATACTAATTAGAAAACACAAAATTTTAGATTGTATGCATTACTATGTTTACATTTCTTATATTTTCTAGACACTACATATGCTAACTATCTTAGTATAGTCAGTTCTATCATACATACATGCTTCGCTTGTTCTTGTCAAGTGCTTACAAGACTTAGGTCCATTACATTAATCAAGACTTTTTGTTATCTATTCACTAGGGGAATATACATTGATTCATGGTTCTTCACTTGATGCATTCACCCACTTGGGGGCATCTCATACATAATTTCAATCACCAAGTTTTATCCTTATATAATCTACATTCCAATTTTAGCATTTTTATATCTTGATATTGATCATTTCTACTCATACTCATATTTTTTATTAGCTATGGCTACTTTAGACTCAACATATGTATATCCTAGATTTTACAAAAAAAATTATTACATATTCATTCATGTTTTCATTTCTAGCTTTCTTAGTTTAGATTGGATTGTATTTCTATGCTTCTTCTATTCAAGGGCATTTGAATATGCCATTAATATTTGGATTTACACCACTTTTATTCATAGTATGTATACTTTGGAAAATTTACCATGTCTTTGTATGTGCTTTCCTGATTGTGTATGTGGACATTTTAACATGTCCTTCTATGTGGCTCTAAGCCAACTTGTTTGTTGTTTGCATATGTGGACATTTGAACATATCCTTGTATGTCTTATTTTCATAGATTTAGTGACATATGCACGTGTCCCTTATATTATGGCCCCTTGGCCTAAATTGCATGCCTCGTGTTTTATTTGTTGCTTTAGTGTATGTGTCATATCAATGAATATTATCTTTGCTTGATACACACACTAGTTTTTGATACCATGAATGACCTCATGCATCTACCCTTCCTACTTGGGTGTCATGATGGACATCATGCCCCATCCCCTAGGTAGTTACTCAATTTTACTCAGATTTATTATTACATACATTGTTATATATATCTTGACACCATCATGAATGCTAGACATAACATAAATTTCACTTTACAAACTTATGCTCAAATTATCTTACATTTTGATGTTATCTATGCACATCATATTGGATTATCACACAATTATCATATAAGCTCTAGATAATGCACATTTTGAAAATATTTTTATTTTGAGGATAATTATTTCATAGGTTAAATAACTCCCCTCAAAATAGTGGGCATTCACATGGGTTTGTCATAGAGATTAGGCTCCTATATAGAACTCACAAAACATTTTTTAGCACACAGGGTCAATTACATAAAATTTGACACAAGTAAACACATTCAGAAAATAGTGACTCAAAAAGTAGTATAGTTACAAAAAATTTAGATCGAAAGGACATTAGCACCCAAATTAAGAAACTAGTACTACATGGTGCTACTATCCAGGATATGGAACTACTATCTAGTAACCTTAGTTTCAAAATAACCCAAATTGGCTAGAATAGTACAATAAGTACAATACATGTTTGCATAGATTTAATATAGGTTTATTAGTTATACTTGATTTTTTCTGAAATTCATGCTTTCATGCTAGTTTAGCTTAGATTCATATTAGTTTTCTTAGATTAGGGGCATCATGCATGACATGACCCTTCTCATATTTAGTTTATATACATAGATACAATTTATTACAACTCAATCCAAAATCTATATGCTTAGATATCAGATTTGGGGTTATGTGCACAACACATTGTTTTTATATGATTAGTTAACCATTAGTTGATTAGATGGAATGAAAAATCCCATGTAATTATCTACACTGTATACACTTGACATCATATTCTAGGTTATCATCAATTTCATGCCTTACTCCATCTGTAGTGGTTGGTATTCCCAAATGTCCCAAAGCTACCTAATTTACTCAAGTGCCTGTGGAGACAACATACATAGTTAAATATACTCATTTATACATTTACAATACTTTTCATAGTTTAATTTTAGATGAATATACTACACATGGGTGGGAAATGATGGATTCATATCCTAATTTATTTCTTGAGCCACCCACATGAGAGGGTTGGACACAATATAATTCCAATGTAAGATATTCACAAGTCATGATCCACCAAGTAGGGGTGGACAATGATGGAATAAAAACTATATTGAGTTATTTATCCACCAACACATGAGGATTGATCAAGCCATCATCTCAATCCAATCTATTTACTGATTGATCACTATATATATGTGCACACATAGGTTATCACTAGGTTGATTCATTGGTTTAGGTACCCACTAAGGTGTATTCATTCCTTTCCTCTTTACTCTATTTTATTCAGATTTATTTCTTTACTCATCATAATCTTTTGATTTTGGTATATCTTAAGGACTAATTTATGCATATTTAATTTATAGGACATGCATTAGAACATGCTTTACATACACAAACTCAATTTCACATACTCAGATCCAGC
This sequence comes from Torreya grandis, assembly GCA_037957365.1. NCBI lineage: Eukaryota > Viridiplantae > Streptophyta > Pinopsida > Cupressales > Taxaceae > Torreya > Torreya grandis. The sequence continues at coordinate 5,671,342 of JARHVA010000358.1, forward strand.
TTCATAGGGTTCACTTTCTAGGTAAGTCTAGGTATACTTATTTTTCCTTTAAACTAGTCATTTCTCTTTGCTAAATTTCTAGAACACAAGGTGGATGTAATCACCCAAAAGTCGTATTTGAGTGATAAGAGTAGTACTTGACATTACCTTTTCCTAGCTTAGCCCTAGATCTATCGTAGAGTATCACACTTATCCAACATTCATGTGGGCCATAGGCATCCCTAGTTAACTCTAAAGTAGTCTTAGACCCTCATTTCTTGATCTTATCCCTTTGTGCCTAGTGTTCTATCAGGTGGACACTAATACCATAATAAGGACAATAACACCATGTGGCACTAGTGTCCCCAAAATGGCACTAATATCTTTTGACCTAACTTTCTTGAATGAATATATTTTTAAAAATTAAAGCCACCTAAGGTTGGTATAGACATAATTTATCACCTACACAAGCAACAAAACATTATAAATACATGAATTTTATCCCTCTATCCATTAGATGGAAATCAAATGTAAAATACACATTCAAACATGAAACAAGTTGAGCATAATTAATGTTATCAATCAATATTATACCCTAATGATGAATACTACCATCTATAGTTTCCTTAAGCTCATATTTTCTATATTTCTAGTCTCAATCACACTCAGGGCACTCAAGGCCACTATCATACTATCATCACTTGCACTTGTAAGATCACTTAGGTGGAGAGAACTACATCAGGCTTGATCCCTCCTTAGAGTATTGGTATGTAATTAAATATCTTTATAGTGGGGTCTTGAGGATGTCCAACCTATCCTACTAATGAACACACTTTTAAACTCATACCCTACTTGCATGTAAAATTAGGGTTTACACCATAAATCTATCATTATAGGCATGATATAAAGTTATAAAATTTGTGCATGTAGGAATCCAGACATAGGTGCATGTAGAAGCTTAGGAAAATCATTTATAAAGGATAATAATGTCAATAGTAGGACACTACTATCACTTTACCAATAATGGCATTATTGTCCAATTGAATCCAAACACAGGTGCATGTAGAAGCTTAGGACAATCATTTATAAAGGATACTACTATCAATATTAGGACACTACTATCACTTCACCAATAATATAATTAATATACAATTATGGAACTATTATCTAAGAGGGGTTATGACATAGGGATTCAATTTATGACACTCAAATCATATATATCAGGTGTTTTCTAGCTAAGTCTTTATTTGCATTATTTATTACTATTTTTTAGAAAATTCAAAGCTAGTCATTTCTATAACAAATCATGGTTGTAATTGATTATTATTTCCTTGATTTAGTCTACTTATCCCTTTAATCAAATTCAAGATTTACATGTGTTAAGCCCTAAAAGGTTAAAACAATAACCTAAATTATCATCAGAAAATAGTTATCATGCAAATAGGCTAAAAATTAAGTTGATTTAATAGTGCGAACATGTATCAATGTAGTCAAATTATGGGAGAGATAAATTTTGTGACATGGATAATTAAGCATATTAACTCTTGATGCTTCAAGATTTTTAACCCAAAAAAAATTATGATGAAATAAATCAAAACTCTAGGGTGTAACTCTAGTAACCAAGATGTAGGTGTAAGATGTATGATAACTAAGTAGATAACTTAAAATTGAAGATGTAGATGTTGAGTCTCATAGTAAGGAAGATGAATTACTAACCCATAATACTATTAATTAATGAAGTTTCATAATAGATAGGAGGTGGAGACATGATTTCTAATTCAAGTATAAAATCTATCAATAAATCATCATTCTCATACTCCAAATCATTAAGATATTGTTGTTGGTTATTTATGCTATGTTGATATATGACAAAATTTTTGATATTAAATTTTATAATTTCTTATTTATTAATGATATATTTTTGTATTGAAACTTTGGTGTCTTAGAAATTGAAATATATATGATTGTTAAAATTTATCCAATGTTGTATGCATCCATTCTAATTATGAATTTCCCAATACATTTTTATAAAAAATCAAAGATATCATAATATAAAATAATTTAATTCACAATTGAGGATCCACAAATGTAAATAGTTTAATAAATCCCAATATTATTAAAGAAAGTGATACTTGTGTTAGATTTTTAATATCATATCCAAGTGATCTAATAAAACGAAGGCTACACATATTGAATGAATTTGTGTCATCAATAATGAAACCATGCATTTTTTGTCCTCTATAGAAACTCTAATTACCAAAGTTCCATATACGATGATATGTCTCTAGAGGATTGTTGAAAATCATTATTTTTGCATTATCGTGTATAAGTGATACTTCCTTAGGAGGTGGTATTTATTCTTATTTTAGATTTATATTTTATTATTTAAAAATTGATATGTGAATGTGTGATTTTTTTATAGATATATGATTTATAACTATACTAGGATCAATAAGGATATGAATTTTTCTTCTTAATACACTACAATTATTTGCATTATTTCATTTGATTCTATGGTACCCCAAAAATGCATTATCACTATAATATTTTGGCACATGCTTCAAATTAGGTTGTTGAATAAATGTAATATAATTTAATTCATGTATAATAATTATTTAAACATCCCATCTTGATCTTAAAATAACTTTAGTACTTGCCACTATCCATTTATATAAGGCATAAGATTCATTGAAGCTCTATTTATATTTTGAGCTAATGTTGTGCATGTAGTGTTATTAGGCATATGAATATTTTTAAGATGTGAGTAATTAGGAGCCTTATATCAATGAGCTATATCATTTAATAATGTTACAACCATATAATAAATTAAATCAAATGATGGAAAATATTTTTAAAGCATCTTATCTTTGAGAGGTTATAAAAAGATATTGTTAAAGATGTGTTTCTTTTCTAAATCTAATGGTTGATAGGCTAAGGAATGAATGTAACATATTAATTTAATAATATATTCATATAAATACTTATTGAGATTTTTTTAAAGATAAGGAATACACTCAAATGTGATAAATGTCAACTATTAGTGATAAAATGATCTAAGACATCTTCTTGAAATGATTGAAAAGTAGTTAAGGACCCACTAGGTAATGAATTAAACCAATCTAAGGCATCACTAATCGAGCTTATAATAAAATAATTAAATTATAAAAAACCATGATTATCATAGTTTTTTATAGAATAAAATAAGGTTTTAAGGTGTACATAAGTTGCTCGATGGTTATCAAATAATTATAGTTCTAGTATATCAAAACTACATGGGAGAGGAAATCCATCATATCATGAGAAATAATATTAGAAGGTATATCATTAGATGTAAGCCTAGCATTTAATGAATCATAATGAAGAGACAAAGCATGAATTGTTATTTGTAATTCATCTATGGAATGTATCATGGTTACTATGTCATGATTAGGACAAAATAATTTAGAGCTTCATCCAAAGGAGTCAATTATTCATTTGTTTAAAACATGGTAATACTAGAGGAAATAGAAGGTGATCAATCCAACACATATTTATCACTAATAATATGAGAATAAAAATATATAAAAGTAACTTTATTTAGATTTTTCATTATTTTAGGATAATAATAAGGATTTTATGTAATGTGTTATCTAGGTTGTATAAGCATATCCTCATTAATATTTTTCAACACATGTAAAATAAACATTTGAATTATTCATATATATTTTTTTAATATTGAAATATTCCATATTTATACCATAATCCATGAATTAATCTAGATAAAATCACAAACTATGGTAGAGGCAAGAAAAAAAATAACTAAGAAAGAATAAAAGGAAACCCTAAAAATTAATTTGAAAAAAATAATACAAAAAATCCTAGGGGGATGATGGGCGTGAAAAACCTACATTGAATGAATTTTAGGTTCACCATCATCTAATAATTGAAATGAAATATAAAGAGAAGATATGAAATATTAATGAATATGTTAGGATAGGGATAAATCAAAGTAAATAATCAGATTTCAACACCATATCAAAAAAATAGACCTTATAGAAACAAAGGGAATAACAAGGGTTGAGATGTTTGAAAAGTGGGATGGGTTTCACAATTATGTTTTGAATAATTATGGTTTAGAGGATAAATAGTGTGTGAAAAAAAAATCAAAGAAAAAATGTGGATCTAAGAAATGATGGTAAGCTACATCAATCAAATTTACTGAAAAATAGAAATTGAAATTATGAAAAAGGATTGGAAAGAGAAGAAAAGAGCAATGAAAAACAACACACATGGAAATTTTTATAGTAATTCAGAGCTATAAAAAAGATATATAAATTATTTGGACACAAACCCTATTATCTGGGCCTATTTTGTGAAAGAGGGAAAATCAATAGATCATTGAATGTGTACTAGTGTTGCTCCTAATTCTCTACCCTACATCCAAATTTGTACTATTGATTTTCATATTGTAAATTTATGGGAAAAGGTGTAGGTAGACACTAAGTAGGGATATGTGTATGCTTCACTAAATTTATGGCTATAATGTTAGATTTATATTCTCTTTTTTCCTTAACCCAATTCATCACAAATGTTATACTGGGAATAAAATAAATCTAAGGTTAGCTAGCTTGGGAAACTTCTCAAGGAGTTGTAACTACATATCATGCATGCATATAATCAAATCCAATGTATTTTTAATTTGTGTGATAATAATCCTTGCTCAAATGGGAGATATGGATTTACCTCCCCCACCTAGGAAATTAAATTAAAATTCATAAGCACTCACCTAGATATTATTTTGTTATAAGATGCATCTAAAAAACTTTGAACTTGAAAAGTTTTTAAGAGAATAAATGTATAAATTTAAAGTTTTCTCAAACGTGAATCATCTTTATGCTTATTATTTAAATGCCACTAGGATTACACACACACACACACACACAGACACACACACACACACACACACACACACACACACACACACACACACACACACACACACACACACACACACACACACACACACACACACACACGCACACGCACACGCACACGCACACGCACACGCACACGCACACGCACACGCACACGCACACGCACACGCACACGCACATGCACACACACACACATGCACACGCACACGCACATGCACACACACACGCACGCGCGTGCGCATGCACGCACGCACACACACACACACACAGACACACAGACACACACACACACACACACACACACACACACACACATCAATTTGAATTTGGAATCTATTGGTGCATAGGCTGACTAAGGAAAAGACAAATAGAAAAATAAAAATAGGTTTAAACACTAAAAATTATTTAAATAATCTATAAATGCCCATAAAACATAAAGGGATAAAGTGGGTAAATAACTTATTATTTACAAAACATAATTGGTAGACTGTCAATTTCATACCAATCACAACACAGGTAGGAGACAAAGATAGGAAAAAAATAGAAAGTATATAGGCAAGAAAATAGTTGAAACAAAAGAATACAAATAACATGAGATTTTATAGATAATAAAGGAGAAGTGGAAAACACCATAAAATCACAAATATGACCCTAGTTCAAACCAATTATGTATATGCACAAAAAAACACTAGTTTTTTTAGTAATAAAAATTGTACCAAAATTATTTGTCTACACATTAAAATAATTCATAAAATAATAAAATTGGAAATATGAAAAATATTACCAAAAATATCAATGTCAAGCATGTACTAAAAATTATACTATAACATTAGGAACACACACATAATTTTAAAATAATATGTAGTTAATAACTTGGTATAAAGATAAAGCAATAAAGTAACTTGAAATTATGAACTTTCCCACCCATCATATATAATATAAAATTGAACTTGAAATTAAAAACTCACCTTCATTTTTACCTATTAAATTTTACAATCAAAGCTTTGAGATAACACTATCATGAGTGAATGACATGATTTCACACAACAAATACTAGATTTGGTATAATATTCCACTACCCCATTTGACTATGCACACTTGATGAGTGATCTAAAACTAATTTATTTACATTTCATCCATTTCATGAAAATTAAAAAATGTTATAAATAGAGGTTTTTTTTGATTCATATGGAAACCCTATGTTTACAGGAAAGAACCATAAAGTTTTGGGAGGAATTATATGGTTTTGGCTTGAAATTGAATGGTTTTTGAAGTAAACCATACTATCCTAGGAAAAAATAAATGGTTTTGGGAAAATAAGTAAAATTTATAATTTTAAATTTTTTACATTAAATAAATTATTCTTAGAAAAAAATAATGGCAAGTGATTCGTTTATCTTGAATTACTATGATGTATGGCCCCATACACATACAAGACTTATGCCATTAGAAATAAATATAAACTAAATAACCATTAAGATAGAGGAGGAAAATTGGGAGAATATATATGTGGTTGGATTAGGTCATGTTTCACACCTACCCATGATGTGATATGCGTAGGTTATTCACACTAGCTTAGAAGAGTGAAGGAATAGAGATATGTGTAGCTTCTAGCTGCTGACGGTTAGATGAAAATAATATTAGATAATGTATGGAGGATCTTGAGGCTACCATTGAGGGGGAAATATGTGATAATAGATAGGTTATAGTATAATAATTAAAAGGTAACTCAAACATATTTTATAGGGGATATATGAGGGAAAAATAACAGAGTGGGAGTCCTAATGGTGACATAGTATTAGGATACGTGCTATGGGCACACAAACAAATGATTATACAAGTGTGCTCTTTTTTCAATGTAAACATAGGAGTATCATGCAAATATGGGTTTTAAATAATGATAGAGGATATGTAGGTGTTTTATCTAAATTTGGAATTAATAGCTCTATTAACTATAATTAAGATAAAATGAATGGAAGGGAACAAAATGTTATAGATTGACTTGTAACTAGTATAATGAAAGTAAAGTATTGAAATAGACAAAGCATGAATGAATGAAATATAATAATATAGAAAATACAAGGAATACAAGAAGACTTATCTAATTTATGACCATTAGATTGATTTCATGTGACTGAAAGATGGTTGTCGATGACAAACTCATATTAATTAGGCACATGCAACTGAAATAGGATTTGTCACTATTTTGGGTCAGAACCAACTAAAAAAAGTTATGCTAGACTATTATTACTATACTCTATGGGTTTATCTTGAACTCTACATGAAAATAGGAAACTAAATTTATAGTCACCTATGATTACTTAAAATATGTATGCAAAATTTTGACCTTTGACTATGCATAGATGACCTAAAAATAACTTCTTCAATGTCGATGTATGCACCTAAATTTGCTTACTCCATTTAACATCACTAATATCACTATAAATAAAAATTAATTCCATATAATTTAATTTATCCCCCTAATTCCATCCTAATATCTCCCCTTCCTAATCATTTATCTAACATTCCCCTTCATTCCTCTTCATTTACTAACCTTAGTCCTATCCCACTTCTTCATTAATTCCTCTAATCCCCATTATCCCATCCTAATCCCCACTTATCTATTATTTGGGAATTTTAAATTACCATGGCCCACTTATCTATTAATAGTGATAAAGGATATGTAGGTGTTTTATTAGAAATTAGAATTAATTAGTGTATTAACTATTATTAAGATAAAATGAATGGAAGGGAAAAAATGTTATAGATTGACTTGTAACTAGTAGAATGAAAGTAAAGTATTGAAATAGAGAAAGCATGAATGAATGAAATGTAATAATATAGAAAATACAAGAAGACTTAACTGATTTATGACCATTAGATTGATTTCATGTGATTGAAAAATGACTGTAGATGATAAATTCATATTAATTAGGCACATGCGACCGAAATAGGATTTGTCAAAAAAGTTATGATAGACTATTGTTACTATAATATATGGGTTTATCTTGACCTCTACATGAAAATAGTAAACTAAATTTATAGTCACCTATGCTTACTTAAAATATGTATGCAAAATTTTGACCTTTGACTATGCATAGATGACCTACAAATAACTTCTTCAATGTTGATGTATGCACCTAAATTTTCTCACTTCATTTAACATCACTAATATCACTATTAATAGAGATTAATTACATCTAAATTAATTTATCCTTCCTAATTCCATCCTAATATTACCCCTTCCTAATCATTTATCTAACATTCCCTTTCATTCCTCCTCATTTACTAACCTTAGTCCTATCCCACTTCTTCATTAATTCCTCTAATACCAATTATCCCATCCTAATCCCCACTTATCTATTATTTAGTAATTTAAAATTCCTAGGGCCCACCTACTAGACTATTATTAGGATATCCTATACCCCTAGTCCTTAATCACCCATCTATTTCCATATCTATGTTGATCATGGTTATTGATGTCTTAGATTGTCATTGATGTCAAAGATAGTATACGGTACTAATGCATGAATGATAAAGTGTTTAGATTTATATCTAGGAGAAATAGGGCACATGTACAAGTATATAAGGATAAAGAAGAGGTTTTGAGGCATCCTTATATGTCTTGAAAAAGTTTTGGTGTGTTATTTGATCATTTGGAAAGAGGAACATGCATGTTATAGCTTTAGAGAAGCCAAACCGTCACTACACATCATGTAGTGATGAGTGATCCAACAAGTTTGTGAATTTAAGTTAGGTACACAAAAATTTAATCAAGGTCACAGGATTTCATGGAAATTTTCTCTATAGTGCCAAGAAGATACCCTAAAAATTTAGAGTCTTGAAGTTTCTTCTAGCTCAAGTTATAAAGATACAAAATTTCTCTTCTAGACCATGATAGGCTAAAGACCATCATATTTATCTACATAGAATTCTGAGGTCATCTAGTTAGACATATATAATGGTGAATATGTGTTCATACTAATGAATATTAATGATGTGAGTGAAAGTCAAATATGTCAAATAGAGTATGAAGGGATGCGAAGTGGAAAAAACTTATTTTAAAGATAGAATACAATGTGAAAAAGGCACATAAGGTGCCAAGTGTCTCAAGTTCATTGAACTATCAAAAGATCCAATGGTGAGTGTGTAATAGTATAGATTGTGATCAATGGTGCACATTAATTCAATTTATCAAAGAATGAACATGTTGGTGACATGTGTCACATTCATAGAGCTTGGACAGAAGATAAATGATCAATAAATGATCATGTAGTTAGAATATCAATGATGCGAGTTAAGTCAAAGAGTCAATGTGTATAGAAGCTACCAAGTGTCAAAAGCATAGGAAATCAGATCTTAGATCAATGGTGAGCTCTACAAGATAAAGACCTAGCTAATCTAAGGAGATCGATGGTGTATATTTTGTCAATGTTGTAAGGGTGCATGAGATGAGGTTAACATGTTTGAAGTTTAAAATTTGCTAAGTGACCATTGGAATTCAAATATATGAATTTGTGAGGGAAGACCAATCTATATTTTTTAAGCTATAACTTTTGATATAAGCAAAATTTGATCATGCAGTAAAAGGAAAATTAGTATAAAACTTTAAGAAACATCTAGAAAACCTAGTTAGAATGTCTAATTGTTTATATAGTCAAATATATGAAGTTCTAAAGTTGACTATATGTTCGTTCATAGTGTTATTATGTAATAGAATGATGTTTGAGAAATTTTTGCTTTAGTATAAAGGTGTTGTGATTAAATTTATCACTTAAAGATGACCTATAGGTTATGTATCATGGGTTTATATATATAAAAGTGTTCTAGTGTTCTTAATTTTCTCGATGAAGTGATAAATGGGTGAATAGGTATCCATGAGACCTATAAGGGCTAATGAGGCCTAATTAAAAGGCATAGTTGCTTAAGTGTGACCCATGGATGCTATGATAAACATATGAGGATGTGATTGATATTTTTTAGTGTGTTAGATGCCTTAAGAGTGAAGGCATGTATTTTGACTAACCAAGAACATGTTATTCATGAAGACACTATAAAAGTTGAAACCAAATGTAATGGTTTATAGACTTAGAGAGACTTGATGTGCATGTGTTGAGAGAGTAAAAGATAGATAAAAGGTAAATATATCTAAGAAATGGTGCTCAGTAGATGGACTAAAATATAAAACATATTTATAATGAGTGAATAAGTCTAGGTAGATACAAAAGGTTGTTTTGGATACTTAGGGTTATTCAGTGGAGCATAGAAAAGTATGTTGTGTGAGCTTGGTGGATGAATTGAGAGCTAGATCAAAGTGAGGACCATGTGTATGACCTTTTAGTCTTGTATTTTTTATGTGAACAAGAGTTGTTGTAGGTTTGAAGATTATGGATGAGTGAAGAGGTTTAGAGAGATCCAAAAGGGTACTTTAGATGCATTAATTGTATATGCAATCTTGAAAAGAGTGTGAAGGGTTGAAGAGAAGTGTTATACATTGTGTCCCCATTATATTGAAAGGCAATCAGAGTTATATAGCTATTGATTTAATAAGGTGTTGCGTGGGTGGTCAACATCTAAAATAAGTGGGTGCTTGTTCATACTTAGGGGTGGGTGATCCTTTTGAAGTGGGTGCTTCACTAAAATGTCTCTTTTTTGTGATCATATTATAGGACAAGTAGAATAAGTGTGTGCTTGTTCATACTTAGGGGTGGGTGATCCTTTTGAAGTGGGTGCTTCACTAAAATGTCTCTTGTTTGTGATCATATTATAGGACAAGTAGTCCATGTGTTTACAGGCTTAAGAGTGGGTTTTATTCCCCATGAGATTTTCCCACAAGAATCATGTGTAGTGTGTTTTGATCTTGCATCATCTTTCTTATTCATCATTATGAATGTTTTGTATGCTTTATGAATGCTTATGATCATTAATTAGGAGTTTGAAACAATTTTAATTGAATTTTGAAATATCTTGCATGACTGATTCACTCCCCTCTTAGTGATTATACCTCTAATAATTAGTATCAGAATGATGACCTTATTTACAAGTTTAACCACTTAAAGGTGATCCAAGGTATAAAATAGCAAGTCAATATATGAAAGGTTTATCTAAAAAGTAAGAAACATTATTCAATGGTTTAAATTATGATTTATGGAGTGTAAGGATGAGGACATACATCATGTCTCTAGGGTTTGATATTTGGTAATCTATCATGGATGGTTATACTACACCAACGACACCTCCAACTAGTGTTACTGACAATAAGTTGAGTGAGAATAATTATAAAACTATGAATGCTATCATTTTTAGTATATCTGAGGCTTAGTTTACCAAAGTGATCCATTACAAGTTTGTTAAGGAAATTTGGGTCAAATTATATACTATTTATGAAGGAGACTCTAAGTTAAAACTAGCTAAGTTGCAGACCTACCAAAGACAATTTGAAGGTCTCAAAATGAAGGAAAAAGATATTGTGGTATATTATTTTCTAAGGGTCGATGAGGTATTAAACACGATTAGAGGTTTTGAAGAGGAGATTGATGATGCTATTATATTATAAAAGATATCGAGGACTCCTACACTAAAATTTGATTCAAAAGTTTCTATTGTAGAAGAAAGCCATGATCACACTATGTTGAAGATGGATGAACTGTATGACATTCTTACTGCCTATGAGATGGGAGTTGATGAGGACATACCTCTTAATAAGGAAGTTTCCTTCAAGGTGATTAAGGAGATGAAATCTAAGAAGAACAAGTTAAGTCTTAAAGATTTTTATCTTAATGAAGATCAAATTGAAGCCCTAATTGCACTAAAATTGAATGTAGAATCAGGTAAGTATGAAGGAAGATTTACTTTTAAATGTTTTTCATCTGGTATAGGTGGTCATTTTATAGTTAGATGTCTAGGTAGAGATAAGGTTGAACCCAAAAAGCTTCTAAGGAAACTCATGAGGATGAACACAATAAATATGGGGGTCTTAGCAAGTACAAAAATTTATTTAGTAAGAAAAATGGAAAGAAGGAATCATACAAAGGTAGTAAGAGCCTTTATCATGAATAAGATATTAATTCATCTATAGAAGTAAACACATCTACAGTGATGATTCTTTTCATAATGAGGATAAAGATACATTATTCATGGCTTTTAGTGATAATGAAGGTGAATTTTCTTTAAATAGAGATTTCTTTGGTAGAGTTAACTTAGAGGAAGAAGATGAGAAAGTCACTTTTGAAGATAAATATCTAGATATTGTGGAAGAAATGAAGATATTACAAAGAAATAACTAAAAGCAAGATGTCTTGATCAAATCCTACAAGGAGAAAATTGGAATTTTTAAATGAAGGCTGAGTAATGAAGTCAAGGAGAATGATGAGATCACACAAGAGCTTGAAAATCAAGTTTGTATTCTTGATGAAGAAGTAAAGAGTAAGAATAAAGGGTGTATCATGTATCAATATGAGATAGAGTCTTTGAAGATGAAACTAAGTCAAGCTATGAGCAAAGATAAAACTAATGATTCTAATAATGAGGATGAATTGATAAATGCTCTTGAAAATTTGAAGATTGAGAAGAAAAATAATAAAAAGATAATGTCACAAATCAAGGACTATGAATAGAAATCTAGTATGTTTGAAGCAAGATTGGATGATGACACTAGAGAATATGAAGATGATATAAAGCATCTCAACAATCAATTAAAAACAATGCCTGCAAGCATAAAAGCTAAAGAAGATGAGTATTTAAGGTATGTGACTAAAGTTGAATCATTAAAATCTAAGTTAAAGAGTACATATTTTAATATGAAGTCATTTATGAAGTTTGAAAAGAGCTTAAATGATCTTGACAATATTTTGAGTAATCAAAAGCATGCTAGTGATAGATCTGGTCTTGGATATAAATAAGAACAAGAACAAGTAAATTAAGATAAAAAAGGCTATTGTGAATAAGGATAATCAAAATTTGAAGATCAATCATCAGTCAAGGTATGAAGGTATTTGCAGAATGAAGATAAATCAGATCAGACAACCAAATGCTATGAGGTATACAAATTTCAATGGTTATTGTTACTCCTACAATCAATTTGGTCATAGGTCAAAAGATTTTAAACATCATCAAATAATTAATTTTCATGGAATTATGGGAAATAAAATGGAAAACATGAAGAACATCATCATAACTCAAGACAATCAATAGATTCACAAGGAAAGAATGACATCCTTTGCTACAAGTGTCAAGCATTTGATCATAGTGTAAAGTTTTTTAATATCTTCATCAATAAACCAAATGATCGAGTACATGAATGAACTCATGAAACTTAAATTAATAATCATATATTTTAATCATAAGGTATGTAAAATTTGAGAAACCTCATATGTTTCAATTATCATGAGAGAGGTCACATATCTAAGTTCTACAATAATGATCAGTATTCTACTTCAAAGATTATCAATCCTATCATGAAGAGGAGTCATAATTAATGAAGGCCTAAGTAGGTAAAAAAAAATAGTCTCAAAATGGATTATTTTCCAAGGTAGAACATGGAAAATGTTCAAGAATCAAGGAATAACCCTTATCTACCTAAATGGATAAGGAAATCAAGCAAGATCCGAAGATAAAAGAAAAGAATAAGGTTAAGAAATCATTAAAAGTTAATATGAAGATGAGGAAGGACTACAAGTCAAGTAAGATCATGGATATATGGGAGTCTCTTGAGTTTTTGGATATTTAGTCCCTTTGTGACAAGTGGGTGTTTCTACCTATGGTTTTTAGGAGACATCTTTCTTATGTGGAAGCAAGTGTGTGTGCTCTAGATGATTATCAAAGGGATAATAAGTAAAAAGGTATGTTATCTTCATTTTGATAATATGCAAAATGTGTTTAGCTAAGGGGGATCTAACTCATTTATCTTGTTTATCTTGAAGATGATGTGCATAATGTAAGGAGAAGCATAAGTGAAATGTTTCAGTCATAATAGAAGTATGAAGATATCTGCTACAAGTTTTGAATTCAAGAAAATTGACATGATGACTTGATCAAATCAAGTCATGTATTTTGATAAGGTATTGAATCTTCATGCATGATTAAAATAGAGATTATGAGTTCTATAGATAGATAGGTCTAAGGATCAGAAAATCCAAGTTCAAATTGGGGTATGCCAAATGACATGAGATGAAACATGATGTTTGGGGGAGCTTTCTAAGCTCTGTGGGTAGCTTGTCAAGTCCAAGGATCAGAGAATTCTTAGTTCAATTTTATGCATTTAAAAAGAGGAATAATTGATTTATTTGTTGTAAAAATAATGTAAGTATCTTGAGTATTTAAAATAGTACTTGAATGTATACATAATGTTAAGAGATGATTGTTAGCATGTTGAGGAAGAGACCCTTTATGATTAATGTCAAAGGGGGAGAAAGATTAGAATGAATAATTTCAAATGAGTAATGAAGTCATTATAAGGGTGTTTTGACATCAATGACAAAGGGGGAGATTATCAAGCATGGTCATTGATGTCTTAGATTGTCATTGATGTCAAAAAGAGCATATGGTACTAAAGCATGAATGACAAAGTTTTTAGATTGATAGCTTGGAGAAATATGGCACATATGGAAGTCTATAAGGATAAATAAAAGGTTGTGAGGCATCCTTATATGTCTTTAAATTTTTTTGGTGTGTCATTTGATCATTTGGAAAGAGGAAAATGCATATTCTAGCTTTAGAGAAGCCAGACCATCATCACATGTCATGCACATATGATTGATATATAATTTTTTTTGTATTAATGTAGGTATTATAAATTAAACCAATGTCAAAAAAAAAATTATGAAAATTTTCTCTATAGTTCTAAGAAGATACCCTAAAAATTTGGAGTCTTGAAGTGTCTTCTAGCTCAAGTTATAAAGTGTCAAAGTTACTCTTATAGACTGTGATGGGTCAGAGACCATTAGGTTTAACTACGCAAAATTTTGAGGTCATATATTTAGATAAATATAATGGTGAGAATGTGTTCATACCGATGGAGATCAATAACATGAGTGGAAGTCAAATATGTCAAATAGAGTACATAGGGATGCCAAGTGGCAAAAGTTTATTTGAATATATATTATAGTGTGCATAAGGCAAGTGAGGGTGCCAAGTGTCTCAAGCCCATTAAAATATTACAAGATCCAATGGTGAGCATGTAATAGTACATATAATGATCAATGATTTGTATTGTGTTAACTTGTCAAAGAATGAATGAACTAGTGACACATGTCACATTCATGGAGCTTGGATAGAAGATCAACAATGAGTGTATGATCATGTAGTTAGAAGATCAATGGTGTGAGTTAAGTTAAAGAGTCAATGTGTGTAGAAGCTACGAAGGGGAGCAATCATGGGAGCTTGGATTTTAGATTAATGATGAGCACTACAAGATAAAGACCTGGCTGATCTAAGGATATCAATGGTGCATATTTGGTTAATGTTATAAGGGTGCATGAGATGAGGTTAACATGTTTGAAGTTTAAAATTTACTTAGTGACCTTTGAAATTCAAATATTTGAATTTGTGAGGGAATACCAGTCTATAGTTTTTGAGCTATAAATTTTGATCTATGAAAAATTTGATCATATAGTAAAAGGTAAAGTTGTAGAGGAATTTAAGGCACATCCAGACAATATAGTTAAAAGGTCTAATTATTTGTAAAATTAATTAAATGGATCTATAAAGTTTAATATATGTTCATTCATAGTGTTCTTATGTAACAAAATGATGTTTGAGCAATTTTTACTTTAATAGAAGGGTGTTGTGATGGATGTTATCACTTAAGGAGAACCTATAGATTATGTGTCATGGGTCTATGTATGTGAAAGTGTTTTAGTGATCTTAATTTTCTAAATGAAGTGATAAATGGGTGAATAGGTCTCCATGGGACCTATAAGGGATAATGAGGTATAATTAAAAGGCATAGCTACTTAAGTGTGACCCATGGATGCTATGGCTAGCTTGTGAGGATGTGATTGATCTTTTATTAGTGTGTTAGATGCCTTAAGAGTGAAGGCATATATTTTGGCCAACCAAGAGCATGATATTCATGAAAACCCTATAATAGGTGAAACTAAAGGTGATGCTTTCTAGACTTGGAAAGAATTAATGTGCATGTGTTGAGAGAGCATAAGATAGACAAAAGGGAAAGAGATCTAAGAAAGGGTGCTCAGTGGATGGAATGAAATAAATAACATATTAAGAATGAGTGAAGAAGTATAGGTAGATGCAAAAGGCTATTTTAGATGCTTAGAGTTGTTGAGTGAAGTATAGAGATGTATGTTGTGTGAGATTGGTGGATGAATTGAGAGGTAGATCAGAGTTAGGACTATGTGTATGACCTTTTGGTCATGTATCTATTATATGAATAAGTGTTTTTGTAGGTTTGAAAATTTTGGATGAGTGAAGAGGTTTCAAGCGATCCAAAAGGGTAATTTAGATGCATTTATTGTATATTCAATTTTGAGAAGAGTGTGAAGGGTTAAAGAAAAGTGTTATACATTTTGTCTCCATCAGATTGAAAGGAAATCAGATTTTTGGAGCTATTGATTTAATAAAGTGTTTTGTGGGTGATCAACATATATAATAAGTAGGTGCTTGTTCATAATTAGAGGTGGGTGCTCCTTATGAAGTGAATGCTTCACTAAAACATCTCTTTTTTGTGATCATCTTATAGGACAGTTAGTCCATGTATTTGAAGTCTTGAGAGTGGGTTTTATTCTCCATGATGGTTTCCCATAAGAATCATGTGTCATGTGTTTTTATCTTGTATCATATTTATCATTCATTTTTATGAATGTCTTGTATGATTTATGAATGCTTATGATCATTTATTAGGAGTTTGAAAGAATTGGAATTGAAGTTTGAAATATCTTGCATCATTGATTCACATCCCCCCTCTCAATGATTGTACCTCCAAAAATTGGTATCAGAACAAAGCCTTCTTTGCAAGTTTAACCACTTGAAGGTGATCTAATATATAAAATGGCAAATCAATAGATGCAGGGTTTCTCTACAAAGCAATCACCATTATTTAGTGTGTCAAATTATGCTTTATGGAGTGAAAGGATGAGGACATACATCATGTCTCTAGGGTTTGATATTTGGAAATCTATCATGGATGGTTACACTACACCAACTACACCTCCAACTAGTGCTACTGACAATAATTTTAATGAGAATAATTCTAAAGCTATGAATGCTATCATTTATGGTCTATCTAAGGCCAAGTTCACCAAAGTGATCCATTGTAAGTCTTCTAAGGAAATTTGGGTCAAATTGTAGACTATCTATGAAGGAGACTCTAAGGTAAAACTAGCCAAGTTTCAGACCTACCAAAGAAAATTTCAAGGTCTCAAAATGAAGGAAGAAGATACTATGGCATCTTATGTTCTAAGGGTTGATGAGGAAATAAACATGATTAGATGTCTTGGAGGGGAGATTGATGAACCTAATATAGTAAAAAATATATTGATGACTCTTACACTCAAGTTTGATTCAAAAGTTTTTTTTGTAGAATAAAGTCATGATCTCACTAAGCTGAAGATGGATGAACAACATGGCATTTTTGCTGCCTATGAAATGGAGTTGATGAGGATAGACCTCCTAAGAAAGAAGCTACCTTCGAGGTGATCAAGGAGACAAAAAATAAGAATAAAAATTTAAGTCTTGAAGATTTTGATCTCAATGAAGATCAAATTGAAGCCTTGATTGCAAGAAATTTGAATGTAAGTTCAGGTAAGTATGAAGAAAGACTTCCTTTTAAATGTTTTTCATGTGGTAAAGTTGGTCATTTTGTAGCTAGATGTCTAGGTAGAGACAAGGTTGAACACAAAGAATCTTCTAAGGAAACTCATTAGGATGAACACAAAAAATCTAAGGGTCATAACAAGTACAAGAATTTATTTGATAAGAAAAATGGAAAGAAGGAATCATACAAAGGTAGTAAGATCCTTTATCATGAAAAAGATAGTAACTCATCTATAGAAGAAGTAAACACATTTGATAGTTTTAATTATTTTCATAATGATGACAAAGAGACATTGTTCATAGATATTAGTGATAATGAAGGTGAATTTTCTTTAAATAGAGATTTCTTTGACATATCTAGCTCAGAGGAAGAAGATGAGAAAGTCACTCTTTAACATAAATATCTAGATACTGTAGAAGAAATGAAGATACTACAAAGAAAGAATAAAAAACAAGATGTCTTGATCAAATCCTATGAGGAGTAAATTAGAATTTTTAAAGGAAGGCTAAGTAATGAAGTCAAGGATAATGATGAGATCCCACAAGATCATGAAACATAGGTTTATACTCTTGATGAAGAAGTAAAGAGTAAGAATGAAGAGTGTATCATGTATCAGTTAGAGATAGAGTCTTTGTAGATGAAACTAAATGAAGTTATGAGAAAATATATAGTTAATGATTCTGATAATGAGGATGAATTGATGAATACTCTTTAAAATTTGAATATTGAGAATAAAAAGAACAAAAATATGATGTCATAAATTAAGGAATATGAAGAGAAATCTAGTATGTTTAAAGCAATATTGGATGATGACACCAAAAAACATGAAGATACTATCAAGCATCTTAATAGTTAATTAGAAACTATGTTTCCAATCCTAAAAGCCAAAGAAGATGAGTATTTAAGGTATGTGACTAAAATTGAATTAATAAAAGCTAAGTTATAGAGTAGGTCTTGTAAGATGAAGTCATTTATGAAATTTGAAAAGATCTCAAATGATCTTGATAATATTTTGAGTAATCAGAAGCATGTTAGTGATAAATCTGGTCTTGGATACAAAGAATAACAAGAGTATGTAACTCAAGACAAGATAAAGGATATTGTGAACAAGGATAATTAAAATTTGAAGATAAATCATTAATCAAGGAATGAAGGCATTGGCAGAATAAAGACAAATTAGATCAGACAACCAAATTGTATGAGGTTTGCAAATTCTATGGTCATTATTACTCTTGAAATCAGTTTGGTCATAGGTCAAAATATTGTAAAATATCCTTAAGGAATGAATTTTCATGGAATTATGAGTAAGAAAATGGAAAAAATGAAGAACATAATCATTGAAGATAGTCAATAGGCTCACAAGGAAAGAATGGCATCCTTTACTACAAGTGTCAAGGATTTGGTCATATTGAAAAGTTTTGTAATATCTTCATCATGAGACCAAATGATTAGGTACATGAAAAAACTCATGAAACTTCAAGGAATCATCATATATCTCAATCATAAGGTATGTACAATCTAAAAAACCTCATTTGTTTCAATTATCATGAGAGAGGTCACATAGCTAAGTTCTACAAGAATGATCAATATTTTAATTCAAAGATTATCAATCCTATCATGAAGAGAAGGAGTCATCACAAATGGAGGCCTAAGTAGGTAAATGAAAAATAGGATCAAAATGGATTATTTACCAAGATAGAATAGGGAACAAGTTCAAGAATCAAGGAATAAGCCTTATCTACCCAAATCAAGAAAGAAATCAAGTAGGATCCTGAGATAAAAGAAAATAATAAGGTTGAGAACTCATTCAAAGTTAATCTAAAGATGAGGAAGGACTAAAATTAAAATAAGATCATGGAGATATGGGAGTCTCTTATGTTTTGGGATTTTAGTCCCTCTTTGACAAGTGGGTGTATCTACCTATGCTTCTTAGGAGACATATTTCTTGTTTGTAAGCAAGTGTGTGTGCTCTAAATGATGATCAAAGGGCTAATCAGTACAAAGGTAAGTTCTCTTCATTTTGATAATATGAAATATGTGTTTGGCTAAGGGGGAGATAACTCAGTTATCTTGAGTAGTTTGAATATGATGTGCATAATATAAGGGGGAGTAGAAGTGAAGATGTTTCAGTCATAAAATAAGTATGAAGATATCTACTACAAGTTTTGAATTCAAGAAAATTGACATGATGACTTGATCAAACTAAGTCATGTATTTTTACAAGGTATTGAATCTTCATGCATGAGTAAAAGAGAATGTATGAGTTATGTAGATAGATAGGTCCAAGGATCAGAAAATCAAAGTTTAGATTAGGTTATGTCAAATGACATGAGATGGATCATGATGTTCAAGGGAGCTTTCTAAGCTCTATAGATAACTTGTTAGCTCCTAGGATCAAATAAGTCCTAATTCTATTTGATGCATGTCAAAGGAGGATGAATTGATTCATTTGCTTAAAAAGAATGTAAGTATCCTTAGCATTTCAAATAGTACTTTAATGTATATATAATGTTAAGAGATGATTGTTGGCATGTTGATGAAGAGACCCTTTGTCATTAATGTCAAAGGGGGAGAAAGATAAGAATAAAGAATTTCAAATGAGTAATGAAGTCATTTTGAGGGTGTTTTTACATCAATGACAAAGGGGGATATTGTTGAGCATTGTCATTGATGTCTTAGGTTGTCAATGATGTCAAAGAGAGCATATGGTACTAATGCATGAATGACAAAGTGTTTAGATTGATAGCTTGGATAAATATGGCACATGTGCAAGTTTGTAAGGATAAATAAGAAGTTATGATGCATCCTTGGATGTCTTGACAAAGTTTTAGTGTGCCATTTGATCATTTGGAAAGAGGAACATGCATATTCTATCTTTAGAGAAGCCAAAACATCATTACACATCATGCATATATAAGTGATCCATAAATTTTGTGCATTTAATGTAGGTACTCAAAAAATCAACCAAGGTCAAAAGAGTTCACAAAATTTTCTCTATAGTGCTAAAAAGACACCTAGAAATTTTGAGTCTTGAAGTCTCTTTTAGCTCAAGTTATAAAGCTTTAAATTTGATCTTACATACTATGATGGGGTAGAGACCATCATGTTTAACTACGTAGAAGTCTGAGGTCATGTCCTCAAATAGATCTAACGGTGATCATGTGTTCATAACAATGGATATCAATGACATGAGTTAAAGTCAAATATGTCAAATAGAGTACATGGGGCTTCTAAGTGGCAAAAGATTATTTGAAGATAGATTGCATTGTGCAGAAGGCATGTAAGGGTGCCAAGTCTTTCAAGCTTGTTGAACTATCAGAAGATATAATGGTGAGAGTGTAATAGTATAGATTATGATCAACAATGCATATTGAGTCAACTTGTCAAAGAATGAATGTGCTAGTGATATGTGTCACATTCATGGATCTTAGAAAGAAGATCAATAATCAGCATATAATCATGTAGTTAAAAGATCGATGGTGTGAGTTAAGTCAAAGAGTCAATGTATGTAGAAGCTACCAAGTGGCACAATCATGGGAGCTCAGATCTTATATCAATAGTGAACACTACAAGATAAATACCTAGCTGATCCAAGGAAATTGAAAGTGCATATTTGGTCAATATTAAAAGGGTACATGAGATGAGGTCAACATGTTTGAATTTTAACATTTTCTTAGTGACCATTGGAATTAAAATATTTTATTTGTGAGGGAAGACTAGTCTGTAAGTTTTGAGCTATAACTTTTGATATATGTAGAATTTGATCATGTAGTAAAAGGAAAAGTTGTAAATTACTTCAAGGTGCATCCATAGAACCTAGTTAAAAGGTCTAATTATTTATATAATAAGATATATGGATCTCCAAAGTTGATTATATGTGAATTCATGGTGTTTTTATGTAACAAAATGATGCTTGAATGGTTTGTGCTTTAGCAAAAGGGTGTTGTGATGGATGCTATCACTTAAGGAGGACTTATAGGTTATGTGTCATGGGTATATGTATTTGAAAGTGTTCTAGTGTTCTTAATTTCCTTGATGAAGTGATAAATGGGTGAATAGGTCTCCATGAGACCTATAAGGGCTAATGAGGCCTAATTGAAAGGCGTAACTACTTAAGTGTGACCCATGTATGCTATGGATGACTTATGAGGATGTGATTGATCTTCTGTTAGTGTGTTAGATGCCTTAAGAGTGAAGGAATGTATTTTGGCCAACCAAGAACATGATATTCATGAAGACTCTATAAAAGGTGAAACTAAAGATGATAGTTTTTATACTTGAAGAGACTTGATGTGCATGTGTTGAGAGAGTAGAAGATAGAGAAAAGTCAAAGAGATTTGAGAGAGGGTGATCAATGGATGGATTGAAATAAAAAATAAATTAATAATAAGTGAAGAAGTCTAGGTAGATATAAAAGGATATTTTAGATGCTTAGAGTTCTTGAGTGAAGCATAGAGAAGTATGTAGGTGAGATTAGTGGATGAATTGAGAGGCATATCAAAATGAGGACTGTGTGTATGACCTTTTGGTCATATATCTATTATGTGAACAAGAATTATTGTTGGTTTGAAGATTTTGGATGAGTGAATAGGTTTAGAGTGATCCAAAAGGTTAATTTGGATGTATTACTTGTAAATGCAAGATTGATAAGAGTATGAAGGGTTGAAGAGAAGTGTTATACATTGTGTCCCCATTAGATTGAAGGGAAATCATAGTTATGGAGCTATTGATTTAAGAAGGTGTTATGTGGGTGCTCAACATATAGAACAAGTGGGTGATTATTCATACTTAGGGGTGGGTACTCTTTTTGAAGTGGGTGCTTCACTAAAATGTATATTGTTTATGATAATATTATAGGACAAGTAGTCCATGTTTTTATAGGCTTGAGAGTGGGTTTTATTTCCCATGATGGTTTCCCATAGGAATCTTGTGTATTGTGTTTTGATCTTGCATCATATTTCTTATTAATTGTTATGAATGTATTGTATGCTTTATGAATGCTTATGATTATTGATTAGGAGTTTGAAATAATTGGAATTGAAGTTTGAAATAGCTTGCATCATTGATTCACCCCTAGTGATTATACCTCCAACAATCTAATCCTCATTAACCCCTCCTAATGGATTATATAATTCTCTAATTCTAGAATCATCTCTATTCTCACCTTTCCTCTCTAGAAGCCTCTAAATCTAGAGGCTTCTAAATAATTTTTAACTCTTTTTAATTCTCCACCATAGATCTCCATAAGTCAGCTTTGAATTTCAGCCATTGATCCTTCCCTCCACATTCTATTTAAACAACCCAATCCCCCATTGAAACCAATATATGAAACTACAAGCTATCAAGAAATTTATCAGGTTCATGAAGTCTCCATGTCAAACAAATCCTTGAATCCATCATCAAAATATTTGATCAAGCAATCATAATGTCAAAATTATGAGTCTATAGCAATACACCATATATTTGAACATCTTGGAAGGAGGCTAGCTGAAACAAAGGATTTGGTAAGGCTTATATTATGATTTTGATTTGTTTCCATAATCTTTCCTACTAGGTAGTTTGATGTTTTGAGTTTAAATTACATAGTTCATGGTAATTCAATCAAATAGCTCAAAATTCATTCTACATTTTGGTGACCATGATGGGAAATAGACTCTTGATTTAACTATTTTTATTGTTAGAAGTGTTTTTGGCAGCTTGCAAGTCTGATTAGACAAGAAAAATGGTTGGATTTTTGAAATTTTGCACACATAGGAGTAACTTGTGGTTTTGCCCTAGTATTTGTGACTTTGTAGTCATGATATTGACTTGTAAGTCATGATTTTGTTCCAAATTATCCAACTTGACTGCTAATGGTTTTTATAATTTTTTTATGATTATGAAATACTACAACTCAAAAATTATAGTTTTGCACCTAAAATTGTGATTTTGGTTACCTAGTCACGATTTTGCCTAACCACTAACAGTTTGTTTTGAAAGTTGTTTTCAATAACATGACTTTTTGAATCATGATATTGTCAAGGTAATTACAATTTTACATTCAATAATTACATTTTTGAACATCTCAAAGGAAAAACCATAAAAAAACTTATTATATACATTTATTATCATTTTGTCTAACCCTTGGGTGCTCATCTTGTCAAGGTTTTAATCCTCTATGTACAAGACTTAAGAAGAAAATGCTATTAGGAAGGAATCCAGTCAACTAACCCTAAGATGCAAAATCACCAATCCTAGAGTCATGGTAATGACCTAAAAACCATGATATTATGAATAAAGTCATGATCTTGTGATTTTGATAAAATTTACTGATAATCATATGTTATATTCTGATCTACAAGTTGATCTTGATGTTTTGTGTCTTGTAGGGGACCCATCATCACCTAGTTTGGCATATAACACCTTTCATATTTATATTTATATCCAAGGGGATTTAGATCTAAATGTATATTTGTTGACTAACCATATTCCATAAGAGGTTTATTATATCTATGTGATTGGTAGGGTTAAAAGAAGGCAAAAGGCAAAGAGGTCATTTAAAGTCAAGACAAAACACAACCTTTACCCCTTTCCCCTATCTTCTACAAAATCACAACTTGTAAAGTCATGATTTTTTGCTTTGTGAATCATGGTATTGCAATAACATTAGTGATTTTACAATTGTTACATATTGACTTTAATTTTATTTGTTGGTTTGTCATTTTTATATTCGTAAAGGCAAATTTAGGACAACTACCCTTGTTGATTGTGTAGAATTTTGTCCATTTTAAACATCTTAATATTCCTTTAAGAAAATTTTGATACATCATAAATCAGTTTTAAACCTATCATAGTTGTCTATAAATAAGCATCTAAATAATTTTTCATAACCTGTATAGGCATCTATTCTAGTAAAAATTTAAAATTTTAAAGTTTTGTACATTTAAGTAAAATTGATAATCTCAAATTTCCCACAATAGTGATTTTGCCTTTTAAGTCATAGGTTTGCATTGCCAATTATGGTTTTGTAGGCTGAACATTATGGTTAACTACCTATTATAAAATTAAAACTCATGAATTATGATATTTCACTAGGAGTTGCAATATTTCTATTTGAAGTTATGATTTTACACTAATTTTTGCCTCTAATTTAGTCTTTTTTGAGTGCATTTTTAAAGTCATTTTTATGATTTTTAAATCATTTTGGGCCTCCTACAAGGCCCAAATTTCCTTTGGTATCAATGGATCTATCCTTCAACCCTAACTTATACCATGATAAGGAGCATACCTGGGGCATTACCCCTATACCCCATAAGGGGATCTACCCCTTGACCTCATAAGGGGAACTGCCCCTTGACCCTATTGGCAGATGCCACCCCTATAACCCTGCATCATGGCTCACTCACCCCCAAAAAATTGTAGATCCAAATCATGACTTTTAGAGTGTTTTTATTAAGGCTTATTATAATAACTTTTTTTTTCTTGTAGGGGTAAATCTAGTAGATATTTTGTCTAACTAACATCATATTTTATAGGGAATATTTTGGTCTAATGTCTTGTCTTGTAGGTTTCTCTCAAGATTATCAATCAAAATACTAATCAATTATCCTATAGGTTACCTTTTTATGGGTGTCAAGATCAAACTACTAATAGTTTTTTTATAGGCCATCTATCAAAGACCCTTTTTGATATTTTGAAAATCATTTTTTGAATCACTTTGTCTTACATATTGTATATATAATTTTTTATTGTATATTCATGCATATTATATATGTTTTAAATCTTAAATAATCAATTAATTGATGTTTTTTATCTACCTATTTTTCACCCAAGAGATACAGTGGTGTATGCTCTCCTCCTTGTGTCCTTATGGCGATTCCTAGAGGATAACAAACCACCAATAAACCCTCCCCATTTTTTCTTATTTTTAAGGGTTAGTGACATGGATTTCATCACCATGCATTAGACCAAACTCCTTGTTCTAATAGAGTATAAATATCAAGAGAGTTTCCATTACATGCTAAAGCAGAATTCCCCATAAAGGGTTCCATGTAGTGAGGGGTGTTTAAGCTCCAATAAACAAAGTGGTTAGATAACATACTATATGGACTTGGGCCCCACTGTACCTTAATGTATATCAATTACTCCCATGGAAACCTTGTGCAAACCTAGCTTAAGATCTTTCATTTATAATAGGCATTTTAATACCAGAGTTAGGATCAAATCCTAAGAAGTCATTAAGTGTAGACAAGGTCGATAGGGTTTGATCGATTTTGTAATGGGTCATCAGCCTATAGCCTCACCCATAAATATGTTAGATATTATGATTTTTAGGTTACACACCCTTAAGTTTACTAATCATAGGTTTGTGGTTTGTTTGTTTGGGTGTGTCTTGTGATAAACTAGTGCTATTTGTGAGCCAAGTCAATCCTTCACCCAAACCTATACACACCTATCTAGGATTTTTGTACATATCATCTTGTATATCCTTGCCTCATTTTATCATCTTCTACATCCTCATCATCATCCCATTATACATATTATCTTTTATACATCCTTTTACACACCTCATACTATTTACTATTACCATCTTATCTTAATCCTCTCCTAGTCTCATTATATCCACCCATCCTTAGTCATCCCCCCATTACCTACATATCCTAAATCACATCTCATCATCTTCATTAAGTCCAATTTATGTATAATCAATCATTTATCTTGACCTCATCCTCCATCTAATCCAACCTCGTCTTATCTTCTCCTAGTTGGCTCTTTAGGTTATACCCATATCCAAACCATCCATATCTCCTTTGCATTAGCCCTTATCATTACATTATCACCTATCTATACTTGTCCTTATCCCATCATCCTATCACCTTCATCACATAATATTATCCTATCCAAAATTAAAAAAATTATTCCAAGGCTTGAGCTAGTCCTTTTTTCCTTTCATATCATCCTATCATTCTGGTCCATTATCACTCATTGTTTGGTTAGATTTTATACCTAGTTAGTATCTTGATATAATCTTATCACTTTATCAATTTTAATCTAGCAAACCCATCATCATCAATCTAGTCGTATTCAATCCAATCATCTTGCCTATTCATAACTAGGACCCATCTAATCATCATCTTGATAGTTTGAATCTAGGCACCCATAAAATCCTTCATCCTTTTACCAAACTGCAAACTAGACATTATTGATAGGTTTTTTGCACCTATTGTATTATTGGCATGACATCTAATCCTAGTCATATCATATCTATTACATTTCAACCATCTCATCCTCGTCATTACCTATCATACTAGCTCAGTCTTTTGGATCTAATTTGTTCAAGAAACTATATCTAATCATTACTCTAACTCCACCTCCACATTTCCCCCCCATTCATCTTATATCCATCACCATGAAGTTAGACCTTATTCTCATATACCAATACATATTTTACAATAAGGATGAGATAATCTTGTGGTTCCTTAAGATGGGTGTCCCACTCCCTGAAAGTGTTGATCCCATTTTAATCTTTTTTCCTAGAGTCCAAACCCATACATGTGAGTCCTATTCCAATCCTCCATCCACTAGTCATTCCTACATTAGCAAAGAGAATATAATCTTGGCCACCTCATTTACCACTAGTGCATCCACCCAGTCACATCACCAACCATATGATCTAAAGTCCAATGCTTTCACACCTAAGTCACAAAGTGAAGTGGGTCTTTATACCCCCCTTCTTATGTCCTTAGAAGCCCTTTTAAAAATAATTATTCACCATTAACATGATGGTCTATCCACCCATACAAAATATTAATCCCACAAAACCTAAGCCATCTAGGTATAAATCCAATCAATACTATGTATATCATTGAAATTGGGGGCATACCAAAAATTGATGTCATAATTTCTAAGACTATGTCCAAGATGTCATTGACCATGATGACATAGTAATCAAGGATGAACTAAATGAGTCTATCCCAAGGTGATTAAGAAAAAAAATGCCAAGGTTCCATTCTTGATGATAATCAAGCCCTTCCCCTTCCAAGCCAAGGTCAAGACACCACATCCATCTTCCATAGTCCCCCCATATTTGGCAAATCCTCCATTGAAGCCGAGTCTATTCCCCATGAACCTAGTCCTCATTAACCCTTTCATGGGCTTATCATTTTCAAATATGTTATTCCTTCATCATCTCCCCCTCACCCACTGTATAAAAACCCCCTACTAAGAGGCCAATTATGGATGATGAATATTATAATAGATACTTTGCATCATGTGCAATTGGAGTTAGCATTAGAGACAACACAAGTCTTATCTGCATCAGGGTCATATACAATAACAATATCTAAATTAGATTCCTCATCAAAAATATCATCCCCCATTGATATTATAGTAGATGCTGATAATGCCTATCTTTTTGAGGATACCTCTAATCCAAATGCCTCCAATCCATCACCAGACATACCTTTGGATCCCAATCAAGATGATGAAGTCATAATATAATTCTTATAAGATTTATTTGTCAAATATAGTTAGAGTGAATACGATCCTTCTTTGGATACATATACTATCGTTAGTCTTAGTGATCCTTTTGATGATCTTGAGGATATTTTCTTTGATGTCAAAACTGGGTCTCCTATAAACCCTTATCAGGACCATGCTACCCCATCACCACTCATTAACCTCATCATGCCACCTCTACCACCTTCATCCATCATATACCCCTTTATTCCTATCAATGATCATTTAATAACCTCCTTCCATAATGATGAAAAAGAACATAAATCATTGGACCCTTGAGAAATATAATATGTGCCATAAATACAAATTTCCAAAACCATATTATAGAAGTCAATCATAATAATCAAGTCATCTTTGATCCTATAAGTTAAAGTCAATAAAATTAAAATCATTGACCTAATCCAAAAAATTCTTCCCCTACTGAAGCCAAATATTAGGCACTAGGGGACCATCAAAGTCAAAATAATCTTTTAAGTCAAAAATAAACTTCCTTTGGTGAAGCCCAAAATCAAGCACTAGTGGTAGTCAAATTCAAATCGAATAAAAAATATAAATAATATCAAAATCACTATTAGTTTGGCTGATCATACATAAAATAATTGGATCTAATATGAACAACAAAGTCAAAGTGTCTTGGATCTCTTGAAATCTTTTGTCAATTGGTACCAATCAAATGAGGAATGTCTAACATCTCCAACAATGTATGTGACTGATAGAACCACTTCCTGATCATCCATCACACCATCCTATCATGATATTATCCTCCATTCAAGTATATTACACCCCCACTAACATCAATATCTAATTGAGTTCATACCTCACATCACCTTCCCAGACAACATTGTCTCTCCTAGGGGTAATGAAGATAGTTGGTCTAGATATCTAGAGAGGTTGCCATCAAGCATTAGTAAAGGTCAAATGGGCCCCAATACATCCAATGGAGAAAAAATTGTCCTAACATCACACATATATAGAATACGTGTTGTATAAATATCAAATAACATCCACCTCTTGCATCTCCTACCCATATCTAATAAATCGAAATGCCCAAAAGTAAAAAAAAGAAGGTAAGAAATACAAATCATTCATCCAATGGTGAAAACTAGTATTTTGGCACCTTGGGCAAGTATCACAATGAAAATTAGTTTTTGGTATCATGGTAAAATAATATATTATCTACATTGTAACTCAACACTTGGTGGAAAAATCCATCATCACATCCATCATTTATCAATCCCCTCCATCCAATCCCTATCATATCTCTTGGTCCATTTCTCCTATCCATCACCCATCATCTACCATCATATCATGTATCCTATCTATGAGGCCTTCTTGTCTTGACCTTCGTAAGGATGAGGAGGGTTTATTGAGAAGTATTTTGGAATAATTTTGGCAAATCCTCAAATGGACACTTAGGAAACTAAACATCTAGTTCTTTCATGATGTGGTCATTGGTGATCCCTAGTCCATTTTTCCTTAGCTCTTATCCCCTTTTATACATCACCCTCATCATTTTTTTCATCACATGAATTCATCCTCATATTGGTTTCTAGGCTTAATATTCCCTTTTCTAGTAACCCTATTTTTATAGTGTATATACATATTCTAAAAAGCCCTAAAAATTTTAATATGTTAAAAACCCTAAAAATTATAAAATATGAAAAAATCAAAAATTATACATCATGTCTTATCTTATGCCTTTTCCCCTAGTTTAATCCATACCAAAACAAACATCTAACATCCATCTCCTATTTTCCCATTCATCATCCTTGGGTACTATATTTATTCCTGGAACCAAATCCTAGTCATCACCCATATCTTCTTCATCATCCTTTTGACCAAGTATTATTGACATACACAACCTTGTAAAAGAATTTAATCTATCACCCATCAATTATATATCATTGAATTTTCATACCTATCACCCATATAATCAATATTTTGATAGTATGAAAGGTATTTCATCCCATCATCTCCTAATCTTCTTGCTAGATTAGACTTTTGTAGGGTTTTGTCTTTTGGTAACCCTTGGTCATCTTAATCATCCTTCCTTGACCACTTTTACATTTTATTTTTAGGTTAAACAAGTATCAAAAGCCTCATCATCCCTCATCACACCTCATCATCCTAAATACAAATCCTCCTTATGCTAACCTTAATCTAGGTCCCTGAATCCATATCATCATTAGTCTATTTCACATCCCTAGTCTATTCCACATCCATACCTTGTCCAAATTATTATCCTAATCCAAGTCCAACATATATCCTTATCTAAATCAATTGATAATCCCCATCATAATCATTATTCATCTTATCCAAATCCAATTATATCTTATGCCCATATTCACATTGTGATCATTATAAGATAATGCATAATGACATTACATGTTAATACTTGTGTGTAGCTTGTCTATTATTTGACTTGTTTACATGTATTTTATCATGTAAATATTTTATTATATTTATATTTAAAGTCTATGTAAAAATATGGTCATTGAAAAAGGATACTATGAGGTCACCATAGCCACAAAACTACTTATAAGTGACATCGATGATGTAGAGTTAGCTATTTGCCTATGCACTTTGGTACCATGTCCTCTTGGTCATAATTTTATCATGGGAAATCCTACCATGTTATATATTTATCAAATTTATTATAATATGATGAGCCTTATGATAACTATGATGTATTGATCATCCACACCTTCATCATTCATCTAATCATTTAATCATCTCTATTCCCATCATTAATCTAATCTTCTCAACCCATTTATCTAAAATCTAATATTTTATCCTCATAAAACTCATCTAATAATTTGAGTCACATCCTATCATCACTAACATCACCCTTTAATACTAATCCTCATCATCATAATCATCTTCTATTCAGAACTACATTGGCTTGAGGTCTTTCTAGACTATGTAGGCAATACTTGGCCACTTTTCAATGCCCAAGGATAGTTCAGTCATTTTCACCTCTTTTCTCATCATTTGTCTATCATTTCCCTCATTATCCTCACATTTTTCATTATCCAGATCCATGAGCTATAATATCAATTATTAGTTAGTCTATCTATTGATCAATAACCATCCTTGTAATCATCTCCTTAATTTTTTCATCAATCACCCACACCAATAAATTGGGCCCAACAAAGTCACAACATCTATCTTTTATTCCAATAATTATCCATGATTGGTAAGTTTATCATATTTTAATCCCTTTCATGTGTCCTTGTTAGGGGAATCATCACTATTAATAACATTATAGCTCATTGATTTAAATTGTAGTTGGTCACTTGATCCTATCATTTCTTTTGTTTCATTTCCTTCATCATATCAATCAACTTTAGCTTTGAGCTACACCCATAATTAATATCCTTGTCTATTTTAGCTTATATCTATCCCTTCCATGCATCCTTACTATGTATAAGTCTAAATATTGTATCTTTTTAATCATATCATCACCATGTTATAGTTGATTCCCCCTTGGGATGTGTTGACAATTATGACATAGTCATCTCTATTCCCTGTGCATGTGTCTTTGTTAGGGGCATCATCACTAATATATATCTCATTAATTAATTATAATGAATATTATTCACATTCTATCTCACATTTGGACACCCATCCCATTTTCTATTCATCACATCTCACCCCTTATTTCTAATTTTGAGTGGCCATTTGCCTCATTCTTCCTTGCATGTCCCCTTGAAGGGACATCATATCCACTTCCATCATTTACTAACATTAATTCATAACATGGTTTTTATTTGGAAGACCATTACTCCCTCCACTTAAATTTACTCACAATGCACTTTTAAAGAGGGGAAAAATATATGAACCTAAATTCAATCACTCTATTTAATGTCACTAATATCAATATTAGTTGACACTAATTTCATCTAATCTAATTTATCCCCCCTAATTCTATCCTAATATCACTCCATAATAATTTATCTAAAATTAACCTTCATTTAATAACCTTAGTAATATCCACTTCATTACTTCTAATCCCCATTATCCCATTCTAATTCCCACTTATCTATTATTTGGGAAATTTTAAATTCCCATAACCCGCCTAGTATCCTATTCTTATGATATCATAAACCCTTAGTCCCTAATCACCCATATAATCCCCTAACTAATCCTCATTAACTCCTCATAAAATATTATATAATTTTCTAATTCTAGAATCCTCTCGATCTCACCCTTAGTCTATAGAAGCCTCTAAATCTAGAGGTTCCCAAGGAATTTTTAACTCCTTTTAATTATCCACCACAGATCTCCATAAGCCAACTTTGAGTTTCAACCATTGATACTTCCCTCCACATTATATTTAAATAACCCAATCCCCCATTTAAAACAATCTATGAAACTACAAGCTATTGATAAATCTATCAAGTTCATGAACTATCCATGCCAAATAAATCCTTTAATCCATCATCAACATCCTTGATTAAATAATCATAATGTCAAATTTTTTAAGTCTATAGAAATACACCATCCATTTGAACATCTTAGAAGGAGGCTAGTGGAAACAAGGGATTTGGTAAGGCTTGTCTTATGATTCTAATTTGTTTCCATAATCCTTCCTACTAGGTAGTTTGATATTTTGAGTTCAAATTTCATAGTTCATGGTAATTTAATCAAATAGCTCAAAATTCATACTACATTTTGGTGACCATACTAGGGTTTATGATAGATAAAGACTTAAAATATGAAAGGGTAAATATAATGGTATGAATTAACCTCAATGACCCCTATGATGATTAAACATTGCCTATGTATCTAATATTCTAAGGAGGCAATCAAGCCCATGTAGCTCTCTCACTTAGAGTGCTTCGAGTAATAATGTTTTTTTTGCTACATGTATGCATCTAGAGATATCTTGAATATTTGATAATGTTTTTCTTGACTCAAATAGAATAAATTCATGAGTTGGATAAAGGATAATTCAAGTGAATAATATTTAATTTATAAATAATATGGAATCTTTTCCTAGTGTGCAATAATATAGGTGTGCCTCAATATTGAAATTTCCAAGTGATAGAATAAGTGGCTTAGATGTGATTATAGAAATATAAAAGGGTTAAAACTCATAAAACCTATCCTAAAAATTATTTTAAACTAATTTGTAAGGGAGGGTTTCAATTTGAAAAATATCCATTTCTAGGTGAAGGACATGATTGACTCATAGAGGTCAGGATTGATTGTTGATCTCGACTCGTACAAGTCAATTCTCTAACATGAAAGGTAAATTTAATATTTAGAATTTGACTTGTCTATATAAATTTTTAGAGATGGTTTTATATTATGTATGTTTAGATAATAATTTATAAGGGAAGAGTTTATATAAGTACTTAACATAGAGTGAGATGGTAAAATAAAAACAATTTAAGTGATTAAGTCAATTATAGTAAATTTGGGCCAAAAATAACATTATCAAGTATTCATGACCATTTGAGTATCTACATCCCCTTATTAGTCTACAAATGAAATTACTAGAGTAAAATTAAATATATACCCAAGTGAATAAACACACTTTGACTTTAGGAGAAATCTCCAAATTATCCAAGGTGTTCCATAGTGAATCCTATAATGATGTAAAAATAGTTAATGTCCATACGTGAAATTGAAAATTGAAATGTAAGTTTAATTTGAAAAAAAAAAGGAAGGAGTAAACTTGTACTTATGAAACTAATGTTTATCTTGTAAATTTTATTGGAGATGATGCTTCATTGAAGCATTGGAGAATCAATGCTTTCCATGAAGCATTTGAAGGAATTGGTGCTTCCCATGAAGAACTTGTCAAGATTTTTTACTTTGTTGAACCATGGATAATTGAGGGTGATCAAACCCAAATTTTAAGTGAATATGTATAGAAAATAGTGTTGAGAAGTGTTTTCATTGATGTCAAGGTTGATGTCATTTGATATCAAGGTTTATGTCATTGATGTCAAGGTGTATCTGGTGAAGATGCATGGTGAATGGTCTAAGAGACATGAGCTTGTGTGCTTGATGTGACAAAGAAGCCATGTGACAAGAATGCAACCTAATGTCTTTCTGTTGAGAGAGAATTTGAAAGAAACCTAAATTTTCTTCTATTGGATGTTTTCAAGGTTATTTGAATGGTATAAGAGTGTTTCCTAATGAATTTTCTTTTTTTATAGCATCGTTGAGGTAATCATGTTTGAGTACTAGTCCTTAAATACAAGGTGTATTGAGAAGCATAGTCATAACAATCATAGTCATATCATGAGCATGTGCATGGTGAGCATGAATATTTATGTACATAGGTATTACATTATTTGAGTAACATTTAATTAATGTGAGCAAGGTGTAGAAGCATCAAAGAGAATTTCAAGATTAGTTATCAAGATTCAAGTGCTTGAGAAGCCTAGTTATGGCACTAATCATTTCTTGTATAGTCCTAGTGATAATGTTTGAGCATGGTGGTATGGTAAGATGGATGCATATGAGTAATTGGAGCACTTGAGAGGGTTTAAAGGTGAGCTTACATGGGTAAGACCTTAAGTCCAAGTTTGTAACTAGATTAGTTATAGACCCTACCTAAACTAATGAGGTGTCATGAGGTGTTGTCAAGGCCTATTAAGGATGTAAAGTAGAGTTTGAAAATGAAACATGTCGCTTGATTATGCGAATAAGGTGGAGATCACATGGAAAGAGGCATGAAGATCAGTTTTAAGGCATAATGTGGTTTGCATGTTAAGGTCTAAGAGAACAAATAGAGAGAGTGTGGCCTAATGAGGTACCATGATCATATTTAAAGATTTTTTAGCTCATATGATAATAGATAGAGATATTATATGATATTTCAATCATTCTCACAAGGTTTGAGGTCATGGTTTGAAAGATAAGGCATGAAAAGTGGTTTTGAAGTTTCTCATGTGCATAAAATGAAGGGTTCTCAACCCAAGGACTATTAGGTGTTAATTCGCATGTGTAATTTCTGAATGGAAAACTAATATACTCATGGTATATGGGGAAGGGTCCTAGATCAATTTTCTAGGCATTAGTTTTTGGAATGAGGGGTTAAGCTATATGAATGATTACTAATAATGGAAGATGGTTTAAACCTTCAAAGAACCCTAATAGTGACCCAATATGAAATAAGTTATTTTAAAGTACTTATAATGGATTATAATTGGTAGATAAGTGATTTGAGGTTATATTAAACTCTCTTAGACACCTCCAAGAATGATTGGTTTGTCAAGCGTGTGAGCAAACCCTAAAGGAAAGAGCACATTTCTTAGAGATTTATTGTAGTAGTCAAAGTTGACCAAGTCAAAGTATGCAAATCATTAGATGGAGAATAGTGATAATTTTATATTATGTACATGTTGATTTATGGATAGTTTCTATCCCTCAATTGTGCCAAACTGGTCTTCCAAGTTGACCAATTTCTAATAGGCCTAATGATGCAAATAGTGAGAAAGCCAAACAAAAGTGAGAAGATGATTAGGGATGTGTTATCATGAAATAGGGATGAATAAAAATGCATGTAAACATTATTAAATAATTTTAAGACATGTTCATGTTGGATAGAAGTTTTAGGGGTAAGTGGATATGATAAAAATGTTGCTCATAAGTTGACCTGTTTGGTTCAGATGAGATAATGAGGTACAAGATTATGAGATTGGTTTGCAAGACTAATAGTGACATTTTACCATGGTATATTTATATCTGAGATTTTTATAATGATATCATAAGATAATTTAAATTAATTTAAATTATTTTAAAGTGGTCATATAGATGTTGAATGTCATTGTCACCATGACTGGTCTTCAAGGCAACTAGAAGTTCTAGGTAAATAAGTTGTAATGATGAGTTTGAGGCTTTATGCCATAATTGGAAGCATATAATGTGCATGGTTTTTCTATTTTGTAATTTTATTTCCTATCTATTCTTTGTATAAGTTTTGGTACTTAGTGATAGTAGTGAAAATTTTGAAGCCAAAATGGCTTGATTGCCTAAGTGAGGTCTATGAGAGAGAAAGTCAACAAATTGGTCTTTGAGATCCATAATTAACATTAAATATCATGATATTTTTATTTTATGTTGTTATGAGGATGTTTTAGGATCATTTTCATGCATCTTATGTTTTTGAGTGTGTTCTTTTATGTATCATAAATTCAAGTTTCCATGATTGTGTTTTGAGGCTAGTTGGTAGTTCAGACTGAGCATTTTACAGAGAAGAGTTTAAGCATATATACCCTAAGTTGAAGTATATAATGAAGTTTTTCATGACACTAAGGTTATGAGTTTTTTTAATGTGTGAGTTTTTTTTTCATATTTTCTTAGCTAATTGGTGTTTTATCTTTAGTAGTTTATGACAAACTTTTTGGGTATGCATAGGCCTAATTGTGAATAATATTAATGGCATGCTTCAAGTGATGGTTGAAGTTAAAATGTGTTGTGGAGCCTATATGAGATTTAAAAATTTATATCTAAGTGTAATATGATATTTTACTTCTATGTGAGGTGTTTTAATGTGTTCTAAGGAAGGTAAAGTGTAACATGTCCTAAAGTAGACATAATGGAATTAGGTCTCCATGAGACCTAAAGATGAAATGAGGCCTAATGGAGGTTTATCAATCCTAAATGGAATAAAATAAAATTTAATTAATGTTTATGATACATGTTAATATCTATTACATGGCCCACCTAAGAGGTTAAGGGTGTTTGGCTGAGCAAGAAGAATTTGAATAAGAGGCTTGTATAAATACAAGACAATTTTAGGCCTATTTGTGTGAGTAGAGTGAAAGTAAATAAATTAACATATTACAGAGTAAAAGGAGGTATTATATAGCTAAAAATATGATATAGGATCTATGATTAATATTTTACAATGGTTATATGTATGAAAATCAAGGTCATATGACCTAATCAAGTCCAAAAGAGGAATAGTTGAGTGAAGAAGCCTAGAAGGCAGTTTGAGAAGGATATAAGAGAGAGAAGAGATGAATAAGGAGATAATAATATATTTTATGATAAATAAAGTGTTTTTAAGGTGATCAAGGGTTTCATGTGGCTAATTTATTATTGAGTCATCTAGGGGTTGGTGCTTTCTTGCAAATTGGTGATTGTTAAAGCCTAACTGAGTTGGTGCTTAGCTAGTTGGGGTTGGTACTCAATGTGAAGTGGGTGATTCAATAAATTTTGTGTTTATATTATAATATTATAGTCCTATATTTGAAAATATTAGTGGGTTTTATTCCCATTGAGGGTTTCCCACATATATGATGTGTTCATGTGTTTCATGCTTATATGGATAGGTGTTCATGCTTGCTAGATCTATATGATTATTTGAAGGGTTCATAATTGATTTGGAAAAATTGATAAGAAATTTTTTAAATATTGATTCACTCCCTCTATGTAATTTTTATTCCAACATTTGGTATCAAATATTGGTCCTTTGAAGCAGGTCTAAAAGCCTAAAGGAGATCTTAGAAGTAAGGATGGCTAGTGAGCAAGCTAAAGGTGGTTTCTCTACCAATAAGGATCTATTATTCAATAGATATAATTTTATATTTTGTAACATCAAGATGAAGATATATTTGATGTCTCAATGTCATGATATTTGATAGTCAGTTATGGATGGATATATTGATCCTCTTATTCAACCAACTAATGCAATAGGTAAGAAGGCTAGTGAAAATAACTCCAAGGAAATGAATGCCATTATTTGTGGCCTATCAGAGGTAGAGATTGTGAATGTGATGCAATGTGTATCAGCCAAAGAGATATGGGAAAAATTAAAGACTGTTTATGAAGGAGACACCAAAGTGAATATGGCCAAGTTGTAGACCCACTAGAGACAGTTTGAAAGTCTAAAGATGAAACAATTACATTTTACCTATTGAAGGTTAATGAAGTTGTCAATATCATTAGAGGATTAGGAGAAAAAGTGAAAGAATCTTAGTTATTCAAAAGGTATTGAGATCACTAAATTCTATGTTTGATTATAAGGTGTCCACATTAGAAAAGATGCAAGATTTGGACAAGATTGAAATGGATGGGATTCATGGCATCTTGACTACCTATGAGATGAGAAAAAATGAAATAAGACCTCCCAAGAAGGAAACAACTTTAAAAGTTGATAAGAAGTCAAAATCTAAAAAGGTCAAGAATGAGGAATGTTCAAATTTTGATGATGATGAACTAATAACCATGTTTGCTATGAATTTGAGGTTTGGATCTAGTAAGTACAAGGGTAAGTTTATTTCAAATGTTTCAATTGTGGTAAGATTCATCACTTTTCATCTAATTGTCTTAACAAGGATAAAATTAACCATGATGAAGAATATGATGAACATCATGGATATTATAGGAAGGTCTATAATATTTATAAGAACAAGAAAGATTTTAAGAAGTATGAAGGTAGGAAAGGGTCATTCAAAAACAAGAAAAGTTTCTATACCAAATAATACAAATCATATGATGTAAGTGACATAAGTACATCTAATAATGATGATGGTAATAATCAACCTGAACATGAAAATAATGAAACCTTATTTATGGCCATATAATTAGAAAATGAGGGTTGCTCAAATGGGAAAGGCCTAATGTTTTATGTAGAATCAGATGAAGAAGAAGTTGGAGTAAACCTTGAGGTAGAATTGGTAAGTGCCTTAGAAGATTTGAAATTCTAAAGAAGAAATAATCACAAACTAAGATAATTAGTTAAGCACTATGAAGATCATACTAGTTTATTTGAGGAGAAATTTAGTAACACATCTAAGGAGTATGATGAGATCATAAATTAGATTGAAGCATAGATGGAGATAATCATTACTAACTTAAAATCAAAAGAGGAAGAATTCATCAAGTATGAAATTGAAGTATAATCCTTGAAAGCTAAGTTGGATCAAGCTTATATCAAGGTTAAAACCTTTATGAAGTTTGAAAAGAGTATCGAGACTCTAGATAACATCTTGAGTAGTCAAAAGTCTGCAAGTGATAAGATAGGTCTTGGTTTCAAAGAAGACCAAAAGGTGGAAGCTCAAATCAAAGAGAAGGCTATTAAAACAAGAAGGTCAACATAAAAAAGACCTACCAAACAACTTAATGTTATGAGGTATGTTAGTTCATTGAATGGTTAATATTTTGTATGCAATCAGTTTGGCCATAGAGAAAGAGAGTTTATAACACCCTCTAAGAATGAGTACTCATGGGACTATGTAAGGAGTCCTAGTTCACATAAGTCAAGAGGTATGTATGATAATTTTTTCTAGAATTATCATAATATGGGACACATTTAAATATTATACCCCAATAGAGTTATAAGGTCATCAGGTCAAAACAAGAGGTTTGAAACCCTTAGACTGCAAGAGAAAAGGAAAATGAATGTGTGGAAACTAAAGATAGTAAAGGTTAGTCATGCTCACTCTATAAGCTAAAATGGAATGTTTTATATGATATAACATACTTAAAATGAGAAATAAAGTTAGGAATTTATGTTATCATATCATATTTATGATCAAATGGTTGATGTAGAGGTCGAGCCTATAGTGTCAATCAAGTCTAAAAGGATATTGAAGGATATCCAATCTTGTGAGAGCATGGAGATCTAGGAATCTCTTAAACTTGTGTTTTTTTAGTGATATATGGAAAGTGGTGACTCCATTAGGATTCATGGAGATAGTATTAAGTTAGAAGAAGCATGGTGGATGCTTTTTTTGAGGGGTAGTTATTCAAGTTTTTGATTGAGCTTGATCTGTGTTGAGAAGTGGACTTATAATCTGAGTTCATTTGAAGGAGGTATACATGAATCATGTTTTTGTAATGTTTAATATTATGTGTGTTGAGATAATATTACAAGAAGGTGTGTTTACATTTGGTATTATATGGAAGACCTTTTATCATTAATGTCAAAGGGGGATAAAGTTAAATAAGGAAGATTGACTTGATTAGGGGAGATGAGAGTGATCAGATTGAAGAATGTTTTGCCATCAATGATAAAGGGGGAGTTTATTGAGAAGTGTTGTAATTTATGTCAAGGTTGATGTAATTTGATTTCAATTTTTAATTCATTAATTTTAAGGTACATCTAGTGAATATGCATGGTGAATGGTCTATGAGACATGAGCTTATGTGCTTGATGTGACAAGGAAACCTTGTGACAAGAAGGCAACCTAATGTCTTTATATTGATAAAGAATTTTAAGGCAACCTAATGATTATTTTTTTGGATGTTTTAAAGGTTTTTTTAGTGGTTTAAGATTTATATATGATTAATTTTCTTGTTTGATATCATCATTGAGGTAATAATGTTTGAGTACTAGTCCTTGAATATAAGGTGCCTTGAGAAAACTAATCATAATAAGCATAGTCATATCATGAACGTGTGCATGGTGAGAATGAATAGGTATTTATAGAAATATGAAATTATTTTAGGAAATTTAAATCATGTGAAAAATGTTTATAATCATCAAAGAGCATTTCAAGATCAGTTGTCAAGCTTCAAGTTCTTGAGAAGCCTAGCCATATCGCTAGTCATAGCTAATATAGTCCTAGTGAGAAGGTTTGAGCATATTGTCCTAGTAAGATGTATACACAGATATATAATAGGTTTTATAAGGTTTCTTGAGAATTAATATGAGGCATTGGATCACTTAGGAAATTCTTAAGGTGAGCCTACAAGGGTAAGACTTTAATTCCAAGTCTGTTACTAGACTAGTTCTAAACCCTATCTAAACTAATGAGGTGTCATGAGGTGTTGTAAAAGAATATTAGGGATGTAAATTAGTGTTTAACAATGAGATAGGTTGATTAATTATGTGATTTATGTGGACATCACATGGAAAGAGGCATGAAGGTTAGTTCTAAGGCCTAATGTGGTTTGCAGGTCAAGGTCTATGAGAACAAAGAGAGAGTGTGTGTGGCTTAATGAGGGATCGTGATCATATTTAAATATGTTTGAGATAATATGATAATTTAAAGAGATATTATATGTTTTTTTAATAATTTTCATAAGGTTTGTGGTCATGGTTTACAAGATAAGGCATGAAAAGTGGTTTTTAGGTCTCTCTTGTGCACAAAATGAATGGTTCTCAATGCGAGGACTTTAAAGTGTTCATTATCATGTGTAACATATGAATTTGAACCTAATATACACATGGTATATTTTTAAGGTTCTTACATAAAAATTTTAAGCATTATTTTATAGAATGAGGGTCTAAGCTTTATGAATGATTGCTAATAGTGAAAGATGGTTTAAACCCTCAAAGAACCCTAATAGTGACCCAATATTAAATAACTTATTATAAAGTGATAATAATGGATTTTAATGGATATATAAGTGATTGTAGGTTTTATTAAACTCTCTAAAGCACCTCCAGGTGTGATTGGTTTATCAGGTGTGTGAGTAGACCCTACAAGAAAGATCACATTTTTTAGAGATTTATATAGAATTTAGATTTGACCAAATAAAATTATGAATATAATTGGATGAATAATATTAATACTTGTAT
This sequence comes from Torreya grandis, assembly GCA_037957365.1. Classification (NCBI taxonomy): domain Eukaryota; kingdom Viridiplantae; phylum Streptophyta; class Pinopsida; order Cupressales; family Taxaceae; genus Torreya; species Torreya grandis. The sequence goes on from JARHVA010000358.1 coordinate 5,712,995, forward strand.
CTAATTTTAATTTTGTTTTATGGATAGGTTCTATTCCTCAGCTGTGCTCAACTGGTCTTCTAAGTTGACTAGTCGTTAATAGGCCTAATGATGCAAACAGTGAAAAACTTAGGTAGAAGTGAGAAGATGATTAGGGATGTGTTATCATAGAATAAGGATGAATATAAATTCATGGATAAATTTTTAAATAATTGTAACACATGTTAATTTTGGACATAATTTTTAGGGGTTAGTGGATATGATGAAAATGTTACTCATAAGTTGACCTGTCTGGTTCAGATGAGACAGTGAGGTAAAAGATTATGAGATTGATATAAAAGATCATAATTTAAATTTAACAATGGTATATTTATATTTTAGAGTTTTTTAATTATATAATAAAATCATCTAAATTCATTGGAAGTATTTGAAACTGATCATATAGATGTTGAAGGTCATTGTCACCATGATTGGTCTTCAAGGCAAACTAGAAGTTCTGGTAAGCATGTTGTAGTGATGAGTTTGAGGATATATTTCATAAGAGGAATAAAAAACTGTACATGGTGATTATATTTTGGAATTTTATTTTCTATTTATTCTTTTTATATGGTTTGGTACTTAGTGATAGTAGTGATAATGTTGAAACTAAAATGGCTTGACTAACTGAGTGAGGTTTGTGAGAGAGAAGATCAAAAAATTGGTCTGTAAGTTAAATAATTGACATTATATCTCATGATATTTTTTTGTATGTTGTTATTAGTATTTTTTAGGATCATTTTCATGCATTTTAAGTACTTGAGTGTGTTCTTTTAGGTGTCATAAGTTCAAGTTTTTGTGACTGTGTTTTGAGGCTAGTTGTCAATTCAAAGTGAGCATTTTGCAGAGAAGAGTTTGAGACTGTATACTATGAGTTGAAGTATATAATTAAGTTTGTGATGAAATTTATATCATAATTTTTTTAATTATTTTATTTTTTTCATATTTTATTAACTAATTTGTATTTTATCTTTAGTAGTTCAAGACAAACTTTCTAGGTATGTATAGGCCTAATTGTGAACAATACTAATGGTGTGCTTCAAGTGATGGTTATAGATAAAATGTATTATGGATCCTAGATGAGATTATAAGAGGTATTTATGAGTATAATATGATATTTTCCTTTTGTGTGAGGTGATTTAATGTGTTACAAGGAAGGCAAAGTGTAACGTGTCCTAAAGTAGACCTAATGGAATTAGGTCTCCATGAGTCCTAAAGATGAAATGAGGCCTCATGGAGTTTTTCCAATCCTAAAATTAATAAAATAATATTTGATTCATGTTTATGAGATGAAATAATATTTATTCCATGGCTGAAATAATATATTAGGGGTGTTCGTCTGACCAAGAAGGATTTAAACAAGAGGCTTGTATAAATACAAGATAGTTTTAGGCCTATTCATGTGAGTAAAGTGCAAGCAAATAAAGTAACATATTTCATAGTAGGAGGTATTGTATACCATTGGAAAATGATATAGGATTTATGATGAATATTTGACATAGGTTATGTGTATGAAAATCAAGGTCATATGACTTAATCAAGTCAAGAAGAGGACTAGTTGAGCAAACAAGCCTAGAAGGTAGTTTGAGAGGGATACTAGAGAGAAGAGAGATAAAAAAAAGGAGATAATCATCTATTGTATGAGAAAAAAATTGTTCTAAATGGTTTTAGGTGGTTGATTTGGTGTTGAGTCATCTAGGGGGTTTTGTGTCTCCTTGAAATTTGGTACTTACTGAAGCCTAGGTGAGTTGGTGCTTAACTAATTAGGGTTGGTGATATATGTGAAGTGGATGATTCACTAAATTTGGTATTTTTATTTTACAAATATCAGTGGGTTTTCTTCCCCTTGATATTTTTCCACATATATGATGTGTTCTTGTGTTTCATGATTATATGGATAGGTGGTCATAGTTGATATATCTATATGCTTGTTTGAATGGTTCATGATTGCTTTGGTAAAATTGATAATAAAGTTTTTGAAGACTGATTCAACCTCCATATTATTAATTTTTCTTCAAATAAATAAAACCATTTTAGGGATGTATAAAACTCAATTTGGGTTGTTAGTCTTTGGAACCACAAGACAAAAATAGGTTGGAATCCATAATGGATTCATAGGTAATAATGTTAGAGGGTATTCAATATCCAATATGCATTATGGAATTTAATTGAATCAACAATTTCATATGACATATAAATTCAATTTTCATTTTTTTCCTTAGTTCCTATATGCATGATCAAAAGAGAATGGATAATATCCATGATCTTACGATGACCTTGGATAAAAAATAGTAATGAAAGTATGACACGAATCTATATCATGCCCCCTAAATTTAAAAAATAGTAAAGTGTGAATCAATTTGTATCATGACCCCATGTGATAAATGTAAATTTTTTAACTATATTTAAATTTTGTAATTTTCATTAAAGTTTATGCACATATGCCCATGCATATGCACCTAAAATGTACTAATTTGTAACCCATTATAATAATGTGAATGCATATACATGGCATATGCCATCATAATTTGTACCACTAATATGATTTTGAATCATTATGAATTATTTAAAGCTATATTTTATGACTAAAATTGACTTTTTTCTCATAAAGGCTTATCTATGTATGAAAATCCCACTAAAATGCCCCACCTTTTAAGGTGAGGGTTATATCTTGAAAGTCACTTATATTAATATAAAGTTAAATATATCATTAGTATCAAGATATAATCATTGAATATTATATCATATATGAAAAGGTATGACAAGTAGTAAGATATGTATCATTTAAAACTTGTATGTAACATACAAGGTAAGGCCTAAAGTGTCGAATCTAGATTTATGTATCATTGAAGCTCATAGTGCTAGTTGTGATAGAAGCATCCTAAGAAATAGTTAGTGCATGATATGGATCATGACACTCATCAAACTCAATAATCTCAATAAATACACAAACACAATAATCACATGTCAAATAATAGAGACAAGGTCCCCATACAATGGCCATGTTCAAGTGTTGCATAAGTAAAGATTGTACACACAAGGCCAAAGGCCAAAAAAATGGACTATTCAAATCTTTCACATACAAAGAAAAAATATCATAGAGATATTCAAGAATATTTTACACACAAGGGCTAAGTACAACACATAATAGACAAGAAAAGTATAATCTATTATGTACAATTAATAACATCAATGGAACATATAACTATAAATATAGTCTACACCATGTATATGTAATATGATCATATCCTAGCAAATAACATATCTATGTACATAATGTAAGATAGAGATATTAACATAACATTTGTAAAGAATATATAACTCAACACAGTATAGGAGTTATATAATAGTAACACCTATAAATACTATAACCTTTGGATAAGATGCCCTCAACATAGCATGCCACCAAGTAGAGGCAAGTCTAACATCTAAGTCCATGTAAAATTTGTATGTAATTTATAAAAATCATAAATACCAATGAAATTAATGTGTGATATAAAATTATTATGATATTTACCAATCATGAGATAAATAACATATGACACATGGTATTTATAACCATTTAGATATAAGTAGATTTTGATCATGTTGAAAATCGATAATTGTGTGAAAATATACATGGTTAATTATCCTAAATTTTATACAATTTTATTATATGTGTGCTTTGAATCACTCTATAAGATACATAATAACTTATTTTTGGACATGGTTTCACCATAATTACTATGAACATGCAGGTTTGATTCACCCTAAAATTATAGGAGACATGTATTGGTTATTTTAAATTTCTATTTATAGTTGTGTGTGTGTGTGTACACACCATAATTAGTATACATGTGTGGGTTTTATTCTCAATGAAATTATATGAGATATGTATTAGTTATTTTGAGTCACTAGTTATAGTCATGTGTGTGTGTGTGTGTGTGTGTGTTTGTGTGTGTGTGTTTATATATACATGCATTTATATACGTATGTATGTGTGTGTGTATATATATATATGATGTATGTGTGTATACATATATACATACATACATACATATGTGTGTGTGTGTGTGTGTATATATATATATATATGTATGTATATGTATATATATATATGTATGTATGTATGTATGTATGTATATATGTATACACACATACATCATATATATATATATATATGTATGTATGTATGTATATATGTGTGTGTGTATGTATGTATATATGTATACACACATACATCATGTACGTGTATATATATATATATGTATATATATATATATATATGTATGTATGTATGTATGTATGTATGTATATATACATATACATACATTCATGATGTATGTGTGTATACACACACACACACACACACACACACACACACACACACACACACACACACACACATCTGTGTGTGTGGGGGGGGGTGGGTGGCAGGGGCGGGGGCGGAGGCAGGGGGTGGGGATGTTTATGTGTATGTGTATAAATAGTGTAGGAAATTATAGTATTAGTTAGTATTAAAATAGTTTAGGATTACACATGACATGGCCGCAAACATTGTTATATGGCATTGGATGGACAGGTGATCCTACAGGAATGGGAAGCATGTAACACCCAATTTCGATGAGCATGTGACAACTGATAAAGATGAGGATGAGATTAATCCTTAACAAGAGGTTAAAAATTAGGAGCAATAAAATATTGGTGGGGAATATTGTCTTGCTAGAAGGGAGATATTAAAACCTCTCAAGACAAATGCAATCATTAATTTTATTTTATTACACTTTCATTAGAGAGCCAACTATTTTGGATGTAATTCAATTTGGTTAATATGATTTTTTAACCTTTATTTTAAATAGGAAAAAAATGATTTCACAAACACACAATAATATCATGGATAACCATTGAAGGGGTTGTATCCCAATTGGTGAGGATGAAAATATGTCACATATGTGTTACACCATCAATTAAGATATAAATCTCTATAGTGAGGTCGATCCATGAGTAAGTTTTACTAAATATATTCCTTAATCCTGACAAGTCAGCCATATAATCATGACAACTTAGCCATACTATAATAAACTACTCAAACCCAAATATGCCAATATTTATGTAAATCAATTATCTCTAAACCAAAAAAATAAGATAGAAAGACATTAATAAATATTTTCCATTTCGATGGTAGTTATTGCTTCAATGTCACATGCCCCTATGCAAATGGATCAATGCATTCCTTTCAATTTTGAACAAAAATAGAATATTATAAAAATAAAATAAAATAGACAATCAAGGATAAAAACTTGATATAATATTTAAATCCCTAAACTTAGTTGTTCTCACTAGAACTATTTATCCTTCACATGGGAAATAAATATTATATATATATATATATATATATATATATATATATATATATATATATATATATATATATATGGAGGAGAGGATGGGGAGGAAAGAAGTCTAATGGGTAACATTTATTTAATTTATGTTATTTTTGGGTTTTTAGTGTAATGTAAATATATGAATTCTACTTAATTAAATATAGTAAACAAATATAATATTGTTTAATTAATATTTTAAGTTAAATGGGATGGACAAATATATAGGGTTTATAGGCATATATTTAATTAATTTTTAATAAAGAAATGTTATATAAATTTGACCTTGAAAATATGTTTCTAACAATGTCAATAACCTTATCCAAAAATATAGATATAATATCAAAAATATATAGACACCTTTAACTAATGAGAGACAACTCCAAAATAGATTGATGACAAAATTCACCTACTTATAATTTTCCTAAAAAATATTCTTTTTGATTGTATACCACACGAAATTCATTGAATCCCTCCAGAAAGGTACATTTTTAATTTGAATAGTTGTAAGTTTTACAAGTGATATATACATATACAATACCATAATGTTTCCTTATTGGTGAATATTATAAAATATTTAAAGAATTATATTATGATTGGTGAGAGTAATGGTTTTTTATATCATCTATAAAGGTAAAAATTCCTCTATATACTTGACATAAAAAGTTTAATAGATAAGGCCAAGGTCAGTTCCTAGGTGACTTTGACTATTGGATTCTCCCTAATATGACAACTCCTAATAAAAACATAATTATAATATGTTAATAATAACATAATTAAAAGTGGAATATATACTAGATACAAATATTTTAAAATAAAAGTATTTTTTTTAAATAGAGAATTAAAATCTAAAGGTTGTTGGTCAGGTAATGAAGTTGTTTAGCTCATAAAGATCTCATCAGTGATAATTTTTTAAAGTGTAAACCCTAGACATCATAAGGGATAGGGTTGGGTTTGAGTAAAAATCATGAAAATCTAATTACACTAATGTGTCAAGTTTGATAAGAACTCTCCAAAAAAAATGGGGCTCTAAACTCCACCGTATGACCAAGATATTCCTATTTTTTGATTGACTTCTCCAGAAAAAAAGGAAAAAATTCTAAGTGATGATCAAATGGATGTAAAATTTAAGGTTGGATTTAAAAAAGAATACACTCACAAATATTAAAATCCACTACCACCCCTTAGTTTCCCTTATATAATGCTAAATTATAAAAATAACATTGATCCAAATAATGATACCAATAGGGAGTGCACAAAAACCATTAAAAATAAAAAATATAAAGTTAATAACGATCCAAATAAAAATACCAATAGGGAGTGTAAACAATCCATTAAAAAATTAAGAAAAATAGAAAATTAATAAAAATACAAACACTATTAAAAAAATAATAATGATTTGCACACTTACATCAACATGTTGTACAAAAACTCTATAAAAAATAAAAAATAAAAAAATAATATAAAAATATTTATTTGAAATATGTTGAAAGATATCAATCTCAATATTCTTATTTTGTATTTTTTAAGAACCAAATGGATTAATAATACCGTTATATTTTTATTATAAATTAATAATAATAATAATAATAATAATAATAATAATAATAATAATAATAATAATAATAATAATAATAATAATAATAATAATAATAATAATAATAATCTAGCTACATCAATGTATTGGATTCAATTCTTCTTCCTTTTGGGTTCTAAACTCATAAATGAAGGTCAGGTGGATTCTAAATTTAAGCTTGAAATTACCATGTAACAATCAAATGAACTTAAAATTTAAAATTGAACATAATTATGAAAGATTCACTCTATTGCACTCCCTTGTTACCATTATAATTAATAAAATCATAATGATCATTAAAATTTTATAGAATTTAAGAGAATGACACTCCTTAATCCTTAACCTTAAGCCAAAGAATTGGTCATTCAAAAATATTTTATTTAAATTTAATTGAAAAAATATAAATAATAAGGTAGATGAGGACTACAATAGTTAGCATTTATGTTATTTCAAAAAAAAAAATTGTAGTGGAAAACCAAGAGGTTTTGCCTTCACGAGATTTTAATGTTACTAAATATTTCCTTAGATGTCTAAATCTTATTTTCTATGAATATGTAAGTATATAATCTTATATTTATAATTTTTATTTTTCATTGATTTAACTTATGAAAATGATTTTTTGACTTTTATCATTTTCCTATTTCTAAAATCCACATCCACGGCTATTACACCTTTAATGGTTTTGCTTCTTTCACTTTGCAAATCTTCTAAGGCTTAGAGTTTTGTTGTAGTTTTTGAAACTTGAAGTCCTCTTTCCATTTTTTTAGGGGGGTTTGGTATAATGGTAGCTGTAATAAATAATTATTGGGTAGTTACTATCAATGGTAGCATTATTAATAGAAGTGTGGAGAAAAATATTGTAAAACTACATCCTTCTCTGAGGTGGGGGTTTTGTCTTTAAAATAAAAATGTTTATCCTCCTATTTGATAAGAATAATGTAGGTCCTTGTGGCCTATGTATTTATTAAAACATCAACATGGATGAATATTAGGTCCCATGTGTGCATGGTGGTAGCTAACCCATGCACCAAAACTAACTTTAACCCTTTTCTTCAATTTCAGACCAAAGTTTTCACGAAAGAGAATATCAATCTTGCTAATCATGATGAGTTTTTTTTTTATCTTTTATTTTCAGTTAGTGGTGTTTTATTTTGTTTTGTGAGATTAAACTTGTGTTGTATTTTCTAAGATTTGCGTTTTTAAAGTTTTTAGTCATACATTGTGAGGGGAGGTAGAGATTTGTTCAATTTTATTTCTCAAGCATTTAAGGGCATCAAGTAGATTGGATTCATTGGGTGGGGTTATTAGGTAACTCAATATTCATTTATTTAGTGACCTCTATTCAGTTTTGTTTTTAGATTTTTATGAATCACTTTCTATTTTGTTTTTATTTTTATTGTATGGAAGGTTATGGTAGTCATTATTATGATCACATCTCAATTTTTTTGATGTTGGTCACTCTTGATTGAATTGTTATACCGGCATTTATGTGTTGAAGATAAGGATAATCTATACCTCTATGAATTTCTATCTAAGCATTGGGAAGTGAATCTACCTATAAAAGAGATGCCTCCTAAGCTACTTGAGCCAAATTTGGGAATTAAATTTTTTAGATACAAGATGTAGGAGAAGTATTTTCTCTCTTTGGTTTTTATACATAGTGATGCTTGGTTATCTACAATTTTTGTCTATTATGGTGCAATATTTGGTTTTGAAAATAGTGACAAGTGAATTTTACTTGGAACAAACTTCCTATTGATATTATTTAATTTATTATGAGCAATAGTCATGGTTGTTGATTCTTTGAAGTCTCCAATCACACATTTAAGCTTCCAAGTTCTTGATGGTAATTAAAATGTTTCACTATAGATCTTTAGTAGAGTCTACTTATCCAAATAAAATGTAATGTCAATGCTTCTTGTTTCTTGTGATTAGCTTTTTTATTTATGCAACCTAGGATTTCAGTTTGAATTCCCATTACCTCCCTATGTTTGTAATATGTATATTTGTTTGATAAGAAGGACCAAACTAGACAAAGACTCCACATTAGATGGAAAGGATGTTAGACTCTCCAACCTATCATTTTCTGGGTAGAATTTTTATCTGCTATTGGTAATGTTTATATGATGCTTCATATTTAGGTAGAAATTTCCTCTTCATATAGAGATGTTGTTTCCTATTTCTTAATAAGTTTAGATTTTGCAATTCATTTTACCATGACCTATTTATTTATGAAGTATGTCATAATTATTGGAAACCACCTCTATTTTCCTTGGTATTTTGGTGATACCCTTGATTGTTTTTTATAAAATTATTTTTTACATGTATTTATTATAATTTTTAACTTTTGGGGGTGTTGGTGACTCTAAAATACATGAATTCTACTTGAAATTATGTTCTAATAAGGAATTCATGTCACAATGTTGTGGAAAATTCATTAATTATTCAACACTATCATCATATATTATATCTTGAATGGTCTTGATTTATGTAGATATGTTGTCTCCAAAACAACTAAGATTATCATTTAAATTATTTTAACTCTCCCAAAATTGATAAACAAACATAAAAAAAAAGTCATTGGTAAAAGGTTAGTGTCTCATTATACCATCCATAATTGATATATCTAAATGAGATATTGGTGATCTTGAGAAAAAGTATGTATCTCATATGGTTGAAGAATATTTTCAGCTAAGAAAAAAATTCTATAATGTAATTTCATAAAATCATACTCCAGTAACACAAGATATTACATAAATATTACCAACATTTAAGTATCTACATTAGGCAGAGTAGATTGGCTAGAGTTATATAGAATTCAAGAAATTTGAAGCATAAACATTACTTGAAATATAATATTTATCTTACATAATATTTTATTTATCTTAAATTTATATGTTTTCTACATTAAAATTATTTTGTTTAACATTTTAGGTTACTAATTCATATCCCATCATTGGGATGAGCACTTTTGATGGATTGCACTGGATATGCATGGGATCCCAAGTGCTTGATGGTAATTACAATTAATATAGACCATTTTATGGATAAATAATAATTTTATTTATAAACTAAAGATAATATATATACCCCTCCTTAGATCCCCATTAAAACCTTTTACTTTTTCTTCAATAGTTAGGTAGATGTGTGTTCTATGGTGCCCACCTATTGCCTACCTGCCAAGGGATACCAACATACATTATAAATTATTTGGTTATAGATAAATGAAGTATTTAGTTAAGGATTTTTATCAACCAAATTGAATACAAATGGTGAGCATGTGCTATCTATTACTCATAAAGAGACGTGAATTTTTTTATTCTGATAAGCTATTAAGAAACACATAATTTATGAATTTAGTTTGTAATGATTTTCATAATAAAAAAACTAGACATGTTAGGCAAGAAGATTATGCATCACAATAGAAACCAAAGATTCATAGTTTTTTAAGTTTACGAAAGGAAGACTCCATAGTGTTGGACAATTTTTTTCAAGGATTCTACAATATTTTAGTTTAAAATTTGAATTCAATTGTTTATTTAAATTAACAAAATTAATCTCCACTAATTTATAACTAAACTATAAATGAGATTATTTATTTGAATTAATATAATAAAAAACTATAATAATTAAAATATATATATAATAATAAAATTTTAAGCTTTCCACTTAAGAAGTGACTACTTAAAGCTAAAAAATATAAGATCTAGAAGATGGATTCTAAACAACATTTTTTTCTGAATTTATTTTTAGATGTTTGATTATAAATTATTGTGAAAAAAAGATAAGATGTTTACACAAGTTAAAAAATACACTCATATATACCGACTCTTAAAAAATATCAATCACACTTAGATTATGTACATAATGAAGACCACATAAATGAACTAGGCCCATTAATATTTTTTCTCATTGATGCACTCTCTTTATATTGTATTTGCATTACATGCCCTTTCATTTATTTTCATTTTGTTTTCATATTTTATTTCCCCCACACCCCAATGTTTCCTAATTTTCACCCCATCCCTATCAATGTGTCCATTGCAACTTTGTGTGTAATTTATAGTAATGATAAAATAATACATCATATCCCACTATTTCCCATTAATTATTTTTCTATGGACCTGCATTATTGAAAAATTTAAAATGAGAAACATAATAAATATGTTAATTTAACACTAACTACACCAAAAAATTTAATAGTGGGCACTGATTCAATGTCTAGTGTGATCGACAGACATGTGGTTTCTTAAATTTTTTAAAAATCACGGTGCTAGTAGGCCAATCCTCACAAATAAAACAAACACGTGGTAATCAAAATTTTAACACACTAGGAAGTGGAAAAGTAGTAATGCCACTTACCATTATACTATTGTTTATTTGTTAAGGAAATAAAATGGTCTTCATTATAAAATATATGAAAGCAACATTTTTATTTTTTCCAAGATGAGCGGTTGTAAGGATGATGTAATAGGTGCTAGGTCCTAGGGTCAAATCCTAGGAGCTCAATTTTTATTAATAACCACTGAGTACATCATGTCATTGATGATAATGTGATAATATGTAGTGCACAAGGTCAATGTTATTATGTAGATGTTGTTTATAATAATGATGTGCCTCCTTATCATAATATATGCAATTGATGAGGTTTTTGGTGTGTGGCAGTTATTTGATTGACCATATTTTGAATGGCATTGCATGTGATAAAGAATGTGATAATGAAATTGAGGGAATAAATTTATTGATATACATTTGTAGTGTTTTTGAAAATTTCCATGCCAAATTAAATGCTCATAAACATATAAAAAAGATATCTCCATGATCAAATTATTTTAAATGGATTTTGTACTTGAAGTTTATCTATTTTTAAGTATATTGCATATGGAATTTGTCATTGTGTAGTCACAAGTTCAATTATTATATATTTTTAGGTGAAATGTTTTTGGGGGGTTTTAATTTTACAAATAATACAATGTTAGAGTATCTTACTCATGCTTGCTAGGCTCTAGGTATTTATGTTTACCTAGTTTTATCTTATGTGGGGTTTAGTCCCACATTAGCTAGGTTAGCTTTCATATTTATTTTCCTTTTTTATATAATCAAGTGATTTAATTGTAATATACATGCTTATTTTACATGATTTGTAATACTTTGTATATCTCATTGTGTGTATAACAATTGTTTTGATTACAATTGGTTTTCTCCTTTTAAGTGTATATTGAAGCACCAATGGATGTAGTAATGAGCCATTAGAGAGATCTTAGCTAAAAAGTTCTAATAACTCTTTCATGGTAATAGATCCACCCTCTAAGAGCCATTAATCAACTTGATTTATGTCTTGAGTTTCTTTGTCTTTGTTAGATCTAAATTTTGTTGACTATAAATCTCTATTTTTGAAAGCTTCTTGGCTTTATATTTATTGAGGGTTTGGTCTCTATTATTGAGATTGTCTAAAGTAGTATTATATTCCTTAACTTGTCTCAATATGGAATTCATCTAATCTTTCACTCACGCTCCTTATAGCCTCACCAAACTTGTTGTAGGTAAATGTTTCCAACTATTGGCTTCAAATCAAAAACCCACGGTCTTATAACTTGATGAGATATCCTAGATTGGATCGACTATATTTAGTTCAATATTGAGGCAAACCTCTTGGATCAGCCCATGACATCTATCTATAATCCCAGCTCACCTTAGCCACTCGATCACCTTGGCTCACCTCTCCTAATTATGAGTTGCATAGAGATTTTCATGGGTCTAGATCTACATCCTTCTAGATCGCATTGGAACATTTTAAAAACCTAAAGAGATCACCAAATAGAATAGTAAGGTTAACACTTCCTATACCACCACCCCTATTATTAATTTCCCCATGGAAGGTCTCCTTGAAGAGCTCATAGTTGTAGATTTATAATCTTCCATCTGTGTTACATGTCGTGCATTCATAGTCTTGATTGCTACCTAGTCTCCACCTACTCACTTGGCACTAGTTTTGAATATACATTGAGGTGGAAACACGTTTTTATTCACATTATATTTTTGGCATCATATTCTTATAACTATGTCTATTTTTCATCTAAACTTTGGTCAACATCCCTCCATGGCCTGTCCAAGATCCAAACCACCTATAAATTCCATATAAAAGTGTTGTTTCCCATTTTGTCAAAGTCCATCCGTACTTAGTCTTGTTTAACAATTCCCATAGAAGTTTTGTATTTTAGGGTCTATGTTAGGATTGCATGGATTTGACCTACTATTTAGAGCATTGGCTCTACGTGAAGACTCTTGGAGGTTGGTGGAGGCATCACTCTTCCCCTCTCCTTGGTGTCCCATCTTTCTGCTTAGACCAAGAGACTCTTAGAGGAACCTACTTAGGGTTAAGACACCTACCAAGCACAAGACACCTATAATACACTTAATTTTCCTATTAAACACAACTATACATTCATTATTTATGTTAAATAGCTATACTTTTTATTTAAGAGGAAATGTAGTTCACTCTCACACTCATATAGGTCACTGGCTGGAATTTTTTTTATTTTTGTTGATTTGAGGATATTCTTGATTTAGTGCCAATTCCAATGAGTAGTTGGAAGCTAGGTCCACCTTAACTATAGTATTTTTTTAACCTTTAGTGAAATGTTTTATTAAATAGACCTTATTAACATGAACATAATTATTTAATAAATTTTTATCAGTAGCTTGAAATCAAGTACCATTTTTTGTAAAATTTTATGTTTTTCAATTTCCCATGTATTAAACCTATTTACATTATAAAATACAATAAAATATAAATTTCCACATTATGGGGGTCTCTTTGTATTAGATATGTTGCATTCTACTTACAGTTTGTGGTGACATTTTTAGTGGAGACACATTTTTTTATGTTTTAGCATTTATAGAGGGAGTATTCATTATTTTGCACATACCTTATCTCTTTAATTTGTCAAATATTAGAGGGTGAGGTCTGGTCTAGTAAGAGATCAAACCCCCTTATAGGTAACACAAACTTCCTTCTTGCTTCTTCTTGATTGCATTTTCATCATTTATTACACTCATGGATGTATTTTTGACTAATTTTGATGTCCTATTCTTGAGTATGAATTGTCACTACTAGGGGGTTTCTTATGCTATGAGCCCTATATTATAATTCTCACACATAATATCTCAGATGTATTTTTGACTGAGTCTGATGTCCTTTTGCATGTGCTTTACACATTGTTTTTGGCTGCTAATTCTTTGCTGGCATTTTTACATATCTTTTTTCACCATTTACCACACTCTTCTATCATCCCACAACATGCATTTTTACTTTAACACATTGGTAGTTGTTTCATGTCTCCTCAAGGCCCCTTTATTAGTGGCTCACCTTTTTCTATGGAGACACCTCTTTGCTCCCTTATTTTTGGAGAACCTCTCTTGATGGTTTGTTTGATAGGTCGGTAGTCTCCTCATTTGGAGCTATTTTGGTGAAGCCCAGTGTCTTCCTTATTTCCATTTGGTATTTTTGTATGTATGGATTATATTTTACTCACACTGATTTATAAATTTCTATGGGGGGGTTGTTGATTCAACCTTGTCTACCTTCATGTGATTGTGTGTGCTATTTTATACACCTTTTCACTTTGTTAGTTTCTTGTCTCTTCCATCACCACCATGAGCCATCATAGTTGAGAGACATTTTCTATATTTTTGACACCTTTTTTTATATTTGATAGTCTCCTCATTCTAGATCTATTTTGGTGTATATAGTGTTAACTTATTTGATGTTTGAGTAGTGGATTCAAACCACTCATGCAGACCTTTTCTCTCCACTCCACCAGTCAACAGTATGGGGGAGTGTAGTGTATATTATACTTTTTTGGTGTTGAGCATTCCTTGATTTGATATTACTCTTTTTTAATTTCATCACCACTGACAATCTTCTTGATTGAAGTTATTCTAGTGAAGCCTAGTGTCAGTTATTTTATGATCGAGTAGTGAATTCAGACCACTTGTGTAGATTGAGTTCCTTCATCATTTGTGAGTACTTAGAGTTCAGACTACTTCAACATCATATTTGGGGGGTTTCTAACTCTCTATTCTACTTTTCTTTCTTTTTTTTTGCGGGGGGGGGGGAGTTTTTTCCTATAGGTTTTCTCTCTTTTTTCCACTTCATTATATATATATATATATATATATATATATATATATATATATATGTTTTTCACTCTTTTGAGTGTTTTATAGATTTATTCTTTGCACATGGGTATCTTATTCAAGAACTTTGTTTGCTAGAACCCATATGAGGTTTGTTACTTGACTCCATGGCCTTCTTGGTGATTCTTATAGTGACACTAGTGTGGTATCCCCACCAATGACACTAGTGTGGTAGCCCCACCAATATTTGTTCTCATTTATCACCATCTTGTTGGAGGGTGTTCAAGCTATGGTTCCTCGGGTTCATCATTCTACCTAGTACTTTGGAGTTAAGTGTTTGTATTTAGTGATACTCATATTCATCACCATTCCTACTTAGACTTGGCAGTTACAGTGACTCAACATCCATGTACTCTAGCTTGATGGGTTGAAATCCATAGGGACACATGAATTCAAACTACATTATCTATTTGTATCCCTTAGCTTCACTTAAGGGGGGGGGGGGGTGTTAGAGTATCTTACTCATGATTTCTAGGTTATAGGTATTTGTGTTTACCTAGTTTTCTCTTATGTGGGGTTTAGTCCCACATTAGCTAGTTTAGATTTCATATTACTTTGACTTGCCTATATAATCAAGTTCTTTCATTTTCATATACATGATTCTTTTACATGATTTGAAATACTTTGCATATCTCATTGTGTGTATAACAATTATTTTGCTTACAAATGGTTTTCTCCTTTTAAGTGTATGCTTAAGCATCAATGGTTGTAGTAATGAGCCATTGGAGAGATCTTGGATAAATATTTTTGATAAATCTTTCATATAATTTGGAAAAAAATCACTAAAATTATAATAACAATATTTTAGACACATTGTCTTAATAATTTATAGAAATACATTGCCTTATACTTACACCACTTTACATACATTACAAAGCCTTATTATATGTAAATAATGGTGATGACATTATAACGTTTCATACTCTATAGTACTTGGTTAGGTTTTTACTTGTTTAAATCTCGATAGGGAAAATTAGCTCATAGTTCTTGTGTGAAGGCAGAGTGCATGTGTTTGTGGAAGATGCATGATCTAATAATTTTTTTTTTGTTGGCATGATTTTGTTTTAAAAATATTTTTTATTCTCTTTAGTAGTATCATATTTAACCCCTTTTTACACATTCCTCTCTTGAATAACACCTATTGATTTCTCCTATTACCATGAGATTCCTTTTTATTCAATCCCTTGAATCTTATCTTATTCTTCTACATAAATTGGGGTGCATTGGGGCCACTCTACAAATATTTAAAACATATACAACAATAAATGATCAAAGTTTAGAATATGCAAAGTCTATGTTACATATATCTTAAAGATCTACAAAAACCTTCCAGATTCATTGACAAGTTCCTTAATTTTTTGGTATGTCTATTATGTATTTAATGTGGATGATTAAAGTATTATTTCAGGGTAAAGTGGCATTGATATTACAATATTTTATTATTTTATTTTATATCATTATATCTTTCTTTGGTATTACATTTAATTCTACAGATAATTATAATTTTTTATAAAGAGGCAATATAATAGCCAATCAATTTATAGTTATGTGGAAATTTTGCCAAAGATTAGCAAATGAAATTATGCATAAACTTTAGGATTAGCCAATATATTATAGAAAATTTTAGGGGTTCATTCTTAAGATTATTCCTAATATGACAATGATGTAAACTATCTATTTGATCATGAATTTGGACTTTTAAATTTTTTAGAATATTATTGAGAGCTATTAAATGTTTAAATTTTTTGGTACCTTTTTTAAATTTGAAAAAATAACCATAGAGACTAGGAGATAAAACCATGGGCTAGAAAGTATAATAAATAAAAGGAATCTCAACAATATAAAACATGTGTCGAGGTAGAGTATGCATTAAATATAATGGAATGACCATGTATGAACAATATTACCCCACTATATATGTGAATTATCGCTGACAGGTATGTGGGAGATAGAATAAGAATGAAAAGGAATGATTGTACATCTTTGTCTCATCAAATTTACACTTTTCAAAGTATGTAACACATATGTATGAGAAATATAACACACAAAGGAAATATTTTTCATGAATAATATATTACATTATGTAAATTGAAATTGAGTGTAATATAAAAAATTAGATGTATTAAGGATTCATTTCCTCAGTTTGTGATTTGATAATGTAAAATGATACATGTTATTATTTATTGGTTTAGGAAAATATAAAAATTCAATCTTGATTATTTTTGGTTGATACCATTTGTGATGAAAAAAATGCAGTCTATTCTATTCAAATTATGAAAACAACATGTTAAGTGATAAAAAGTGGTAGTATCATATCATTGTTTTAGACTGTTTAGATATGGAAAGTGAAAGAAAATATCCAAGAGCTCAAAAATACATAAAATCTAGGGCATACAAATATTAATATAATCAATTAAATGTGTAAAAAGTAGAAAATAACATGATGAAACAATCAATACACTATATAAAATAGATGATGTGTGGTGATCCAACCCAAAAAACTACTCCACTCATTTATAAGTAATAAATATGCACAATATGATCCTTATTAGTAACAAAATCATGTGTTAATCCCCCAATTGAGGTAGGATGGTGATATGTAGATCATGTATCAAATAAGGGAATGACCACTTTTTGTGAGTAAGTCAACACTTATTTCCATCAATTGTTGAATCCTTCACTGTATCATTTTTTTTAAAAATAATTAATTTGATTGATTTCATCTTCAACAATATGGTATCAATCCTTAGGGTTATGATAATCATCCTCTTGGTCTTTATTATGATATGCCACTTTGATTAGATATTGCACCTATATATGAAAAACAAACTACACCATAAATTAAAATTATCTTATTAGATTGATGTTGCTTTTAAGTATGATTATCATTGTTAGGATCTTTCATCACATTATGAACTATAAAATAAGTAGGTATCAAAATTTTAATAATAGGAATAGAAATGGTTGCTTCTTTGACTTCTTGAATTGTAGATGGAATCATAGCATTTTTTTTAATTGACCTTATCATTTTCCTCTATGAATGAAGTAGATATAGTATTTGAATCTTTAGAAAACACATGCCTACCATTAGTATTTTTAGGAACATATTTATTAAAAAATTCCTTTGTGATAAATCCTTTCGTAAGGACTTTCTTACTTATCTTGAATTTATTTTTGAAACTTATCTAAAGGACATTTTATTAAATTATACTTTTCGGTTTGTTCACTTTATAATTATTTTGTTTTTAAATTCTCTTGATGTAACTTTTGCAAGCCTTATTATTATAATTAATCCTTTTGTAAATTTTCCTACTCTAGTTTTACCTTTTGTATCATTTCTTGCTCTATTTTTTCCTTTTACATGTTTTTTAGGAGATGTAATCATGGTGTGAGTGGGTTACTTAATTGATTTATATTATATAAGATCACCACTATCAATGATACTTTGTATTTTCATCTTCAAATCCCAAAAAATGTTTTTGTGATGCTTGTGCATTCTATGATATAAACAATAATATTCTGATCTATTTAGGTAATGTATATGAGGTAATGTGATTAGATTATTTCAAAGCATTTATCTTATAATTTCACTTGAACTATTATTTTCTATATGTATATTATTTGAATCAATAATTGTAGATGTATGTTTATTTTGAATCCATACTTTATATGGTATCTTTTGAGGCATAAACTATCTTTATGTAGCTATGTACATATGATTAACACTGACGTGCTATGGATTCTTTAGGTATGTAATATTATTTTAAAATGATGTGATCCTTGAGAATAAATGTTTTTTTTTTTTACTTTTACAACTCTTTTATAAATGCTATCATAGTTATTATTTGATTTTGAAGGCCTTCACAAGTACAATCCTTAGGTAATTTTGATTAAATATGCACACAAACACTATCAAGAGAATGTGTGGAAGTTGGAGGGGATTGAGGAAGGACATATTGGTTACCTTTATTTTATTTATAGGGTGAGTCACTTGGGGTTCCATAGACATAAAATATATATTATGACTGATTATCACCTTGATTTTATTGTACATTAGTGTTCCCCAATTTATTACATGATTATGAAAAATATTGAATATTTATATCTAGCACCATGTAATTATAACATTAATTACTTGAATTAGAATATATATACTAGGAACAACCCATATAGTCATTATATGATGTGCACAATAAATAACTAACCATTTCAAGAGAATAGTTTGGTATTTTTTAAGTCTAAGATATCTTTTGATTATAATCAGTAGATAGACAAAACCTATAATTTAATTTAAAAATAGTTATATTTTTCATCCCCTAGGCCAAGTTTTCTAAAAATAGTAATTGTAATTTCCAAAAAATCTATATAGTATATTGAAAAAAAATAAGTTTTTTACTATCTTGATACAACTAAGAAAATCCTCTAATAGTTTTTAAATTAGATTCATTTTAATTTAAAAATAATTGAATCAAATAATAACACTAATAGATGAAAAACTATTAGGAAATGAAAATAAAAGGATAAAACAAAGGTTCAAGTTCACCAATATGTTTTATTATAATTTGGAACTAATTGGTGTTCTAACTCTAATTATGATAAAATGGATTGAAGGGTAGAAAATGTTGTAAATTAATTTGTAACTAGCAAAATGAAAGTAAAGTACTAAAATAGATAAAGCATGAATGAATGAAAGGAATTAGATAAAGAAATAAAAAGTAAAACAATAAGAATTAGTTGATTTAATCTTGTTAGGTTGACTATGTGTGACTAGAGATAACTAACTTAGACTAATTATGCACATGCAACTGAATTAAAAACTATCACTATTCTGGGTTAGAACTGAATGTAAATAATCATGATATAATATCATTATTATCGTTTATGGGTTGATATTGACACATGCAATAAAATAATAAAATGAAGGTACAATCACTTGAACCTGATTGAAATATGCATGTATGCAAAACTTTTAACTTCATTTGTGCACAAATGACCTGAAAATGAATTATTCAATGTTGAAAACCTACTAGGGTTTGTGATAGATTAAAACCCATAAAAATAAAATGGTGGGGGGGGGGGGAGTATAATCTATTGAGATGATCCCAATCATCTTTTTGATGATTAAATGTTTCCTACATATCCAAGACTCCAAGGAGGGAATCAATCTCACGTAGTTCTCCCATTTAGAGTGCTTAGTGCAATAATGCTCCTTTTGATACATGTATGCATATAGATATGGATTGAATAATTGATAATATTTTGCTTTAATTGGATGAAATTTACTTAAAATGAATAATATTGAATTTGGAAAAAATAGGAAAGCTTTGCTTAGTGTGCAATAGTATAGGTGTGCCTCAATATTAAAGTTTCCAAGTGATATAATAAGTGGCTTATATGTGATTTTATAGAAATATAAAATTATTAAACCTCATTCTAACCATCCTAAAAACATAAATAAATATGAGGGTTTAAATTTGAAAATGATTTTTTTCTAGGTGAAGGACAAGATCAACCCATAGAGGTTGGGACTGACTTCTAATCCTGACCCATGCGGGTAAATTATGATCTAGAAGGGTAACATTTGATATTTATAATTTGACATGTTTTCAAAAAAAATTAGAGAGGTTTTTAGTGACCAAGAATATTTATGTATGTGTAAGATAATAATTTATAATGGATGGGTTTGTACAAGTACTTAGGATAGAGTGAGGTGGTGAAAGAGGGCCAATCTAAGTGCTAAAGTCAACTAAAGTAAATGTGGTCTAAAAATATTCATGACTAAATTTGAGTATCTATAGTAGGTGGGGAGTATGGTATATTCCTAATGGAATTTTAGGATAGTGTACACACACACACAGGTTCATCCATGAGACACATGGTGGAAAACTAGTAGCTAGGCCACTTATATAGACTTGGGTCTATGAGTACCTGTAATTAGTGAGGCTTAATAGCCTACCACATTTCATAGGAAAATGGTTATGCATGGAGATGGGTCACCTTGTGAACTAAAAAAATAAATGGAGGAGATTACTATTATAGATAAATAAAGTTTTCATTAGACACTTGGAAACATCATTTTTGACATAACTTTGACATACGTGACTTGTGCATACATATTTGACTATTGTATACACTTTTTCTTAAATATATTTACTCATTTATTAACTTGGCCAACCCAATTACCCAATATAATATTTAAGATAACCCTATTATGTATAATAATACTCTTTAATTATAATCATACTATAACCATATTCTAGGTCAATGATTTTCTCTTTTTAGACACTACTTGCAATATCCAGATGTTTATGGTTTTCCATAGGTGTCTAACTTTGTTGAGAATGTCAAATATCATCTAATGAATAATTTTAAAATTTAAATATCTCCCTTATATTTTACTAAGTATGTTTCACATGTTAGTTATGGGGTGTATATACTAAAAAATGGTCTTCAGTACCTGACAATCACAAGCTTGACACACATTTACCAGACATGATAAAATCCAAATAAGCTATTAATTTTACATCTTCCATACTACCTTATCAATAACCTTTTTGTTATACTATTATACATGTACATTAAATTTGATATTTATTTCAAACCTAATAAATAACATGCATATACATTCACATATTATTAGAGTAGTCTATTTATGCATGGGTCAGTTATGATAGTTATGGTCATGATTGCCAGTTGATAATGACTTGCACAAGTTGAAACTAACCTACTCCTAGTAATGGTTAATTTATAAAATCAAACCCATTCTAAAGGTTATCTTATAATCCAACTGTGTCAATGGCATGATAAATTATTCAATTTGATCCATATATAAACAAATGAAGGTCTCATTCAAAAATGACCTAGCACTTATATAATATACATCCATACACTATTGCACACTAAAAAAATGTACATGATTCTTCTCAATTTTCATACTTATCATTAGAATCAGTCACAATACAAATTTAAAACACTCAAAATCTAAGTCAAATAAATCATTATAAATTACCAAATATAATCATTAGTTTCATACATAGAAAATGAGCAAAATTTCACGATCACATTAGGTGGAAGAACTACATATATCTTTATTTCCATCCTTGGAGCAATGGATAAGTAGGAATTGACCTATCATTAGGCATGAATGATTTAGGGTAACTCAACCCATTACACTTCCCCCATTTTTTATAGGTTTTATCCTTCACAAGTATATCTAGGGACTTAATGAAAAAACAAGTTGATTTATGGATTTGTGAATGTCACCAAGATTCAAGATCAAAAACACAGAGCAATCAAAGATAGTTTTAGGTGACCATATAGTCATTATGTTTCAATTTTCATAGGTCAATATTGACTAGTGATATTGACCTGATCTTGCTAAATTGAACCAATGTAGGTAGCAGATCAGTTCTTGAACTAAACAAACTAGAGGTGTGCTTATCTCTGATTTTCACTTCTAGAATATAGTCATAGTTAGATACTAAATTATAACTAAGTATCATGACCTCTTTATTATTTCCATAATTAGAACATGCCAGTATCAAATTAGAATAATTTATTGTCAATTATTTACATATAAATATATGCTTGAATTATATATATTTGATCTAAATTATATTTCAAACTTATATGCTTGATTTTTATGTCTTTGATCTATCTTCCCTTGGGGTTTTATCTTTATAAGTTTTCATATTAAATATTTAAGGTTTCTAAATTTTCCCTAATAATATACATTGATTATGACCATGTTGAATGAACATTATTGGTTAACACAAATAATTAAATTAATATTTTCATAGTTTTCTACATGAATAATATTTATTCTTTGGATCAATCATGTATATAAATGGGTAACAAATATTAAGTTCAAAATCACTATAAGGCTAAACTTACCAATGAACAATCCCAAGCCTTCCTTTAATCATATTATTGTAACATCTAATCCAAGATTACTATTATTACCAATAGAATCTAAAGGGATTACATGAATCCCTTTCCTCTTCTTAATATGGATTTCAAAACTCATACTATCCACCCTATCGATGGAATTATCATGAATATTGAAACTGATGATATAACTGATACAAACCAAAAAAATACCTTAGAATATGAAAAAATCATTAAATATATTAATATGAATCCACATTAGATCAATGTTATGTTATATATTTAAAGATATGAGTAGATGAATTTATTTCAATCCTCCATATTGGTTATTTAGACCACTATTTCTAGTACCATTCCCATGCCTACACCTTTAGTGACCTATGTGACATCCACCAAAAATATGGGGGAAACATAAGGCTTTAAATAGATTTTGGTGCCCATTCCTATGTAGGTAAACTTCACCCCATAAATGATGGTTATGAAAATTCAATTTCAAACCTTACCTAATGCACATTCCCTTGAGAAAGATGTTATAATTTTGAATACCAAGGTGTTGAAATTAGAGAAGGGTGCATCAAAGAACTAGCCATGCAATTCATTTACACACCCAACTCCATAACCCATTAAATGTAAAGGTAATATCCTACCCTTTACCTAAAATATTAATATCTCCCAAGGTCCTATTTTATGAAGGCAAAGGTGACCTCAAGAAACATTTTAGATGATTCCATGAATCTTTCTTGAACTATGTGTAAAATGATAAATTATTGACCAAGTTATTTCCAAAAAATCTTAAATAATATGCATTAATATGGTTTTATTATATCCTTATTAAATACATAAGAGAATTAAACCCCTTGACCAATCAATTTATATCAAACTTTTCCATTAACATCGATGACAAATTATCTTATGCACCAAGTGCTAGATTAAAGAAAGGAAATAATGAACAATCAGCGAGTATGTGCTTCGATATAAGACCAGTCTAGCCAATATGGCCAATGTTATGGATGATAATGAACTAAAATATATATGAAAATAAAGTTTGATAGAACCACTCCATGAATTAGTCATATTTACGAGATTCAAATTATTTGATGAGTTATGCCATATAGTGAGGGACAAAGAAGTTAAACTAATTGATTTGAACAAAATTAAGTATAAATAAACTCATATAACTAACTCAATAATTAAGTTTAAAAAAAAAATCATAAGGTCAAACCAAGTGATAACAATAATGAGGTGAAGACTACATTAAATTCAGTCTTGAAATTTATGTACTACTTATAATTGACATCTCCACCAAAGAGGCAATTTCCATAATTACCATCACCTCGTCAAGTTCTAATAAAAAACATTACTCAATTTAACCTTATCACACTTATTACTTCATAATATCTCCATCCAATTAGAATTAGACCAAGGAACTATGATAATAATCCATATTATGAGTATCATAAAATTTCATGGCATTCAATAAACATATGTTTAAAGATAAGACACAAGATACAAGACCACATAGATGAAAATATAATAATTTTGACCACAACACAATGTAAATCAGAATTTGAATAGTTTTAGTGATCCCTTTCCTAAAAATGAGTCAACAGATACCAAGGACACTTCAAAATTACATAATGCATACAACAAGCATCCTTAATTGGAGATATATGAACATCCTATGAAAACTATCATTGCTACACTTAGTGATATTCCACTTAGTGGCCTATGCTTACATTTGAAGACATTGATAAAGTTTTCAATGATTTATATTTTCACACATTACTAATACGATCACAAATTAAGGAATAACTCATATATAATGTTATGATTAAAAATTTCTCAAGTGAGAATGTTTTCACGATGGCGCTTGTCCAATATCTTGGATACACATGACAATATTTAGAAGATATAGTAAAATTAGTTAAAAACTCATATATAAAGATACATAATACAATGGGACATATAATATTAACTCTTCAAGTGGGTTGAGATATATTATTCATTTTTTTTCTAGTATTATAGAACAATGGTGTCTTCAACATGTTATTAGTATGCCCATGGATGTAGAGACTTCATGTAGTTCCATCCAAATTACATTTATGCCTAAAATACATGTATTGAAATAGAGTGGTTATAGTTCTAGGAGCACATTATGAGTATCCCATATAATTAGTGATATTTCATCCTCCACCCCCACCACCACCATAATTGATTGATACACATATTTAGGACCATTATTCAAAGATGGATGATACACACATTCAAGATCAATATCCATATATGGTTGGCACACCTATCTAGGATCAACATAAAAATTTAATTATTACACATATATAATATCCATGTATACACCCAATTATTCAACATAGAGTATGTCAAAGAGTTACTTAGATACCACATATGACACCATATTATACAACATATACTCCATTAGCATAATAGATAGTTCATTATGTTCTATAGAAAACAAAGACAATGACACATCCTCCTATTAAATAGTGGATACCATATAGACCTTAACCTTATATACCCATTCATTACACCTTGATTTCCATGAGCATTAAGCATGATAAACATGGTACATCAATTGAATCTATATAAGATTATGATTCATTTCTATTTGATAAATACCATCCTTGAAAAAATATCCATCCATCACCCAATATATCCATTTCCCATGGCCCTCCACTTAAGTGAATCATTGTCTAATTTTTACAAGTTTAAAAAATGACAAAAATACAAAAAAATCAAATAATCAAAAAATGCAAAAACATTCAAATGTTCAAAATCAAGACATAAGCATGACAAGATGGATAGTTTAAATTTTTACATATGTTAATTATCACATGTTTTGTTGATGACATATTATTTACATATACACATGAATTTCATGGTATCTGAATTTTATGGACATACATGCTATGAATGCACATACAGATGTTGGTTTTCCTTCTACCCAATGGGCATGCCAATACTCAGTGCATATTGTTTAATAGATTTCACTATCACAAGTTATTTCTCTCTATTACCTTTGTAACATGTTAATCCATGGATATTTATTACACATGCCTTGATAGCTACTCATTTCTTATATAGTGATACATGATATCCCATTTTATAGTGATGTGACTTGTTTTATGATCCATTATTATTGTCACTATTTTACATGATCGATTTATTTATGTGTGACTATTATGTGTGGCCATTGGCTTTGCTTGATGTGACATCTTTGATGTCTATTTTTTGTGTTTTTGTCTTCCTACAAGTGGATTTTGGCATTATTTATTGTGACATGTTATGTCCCTTATATGTGTTTTTTGGCCTATGTGTGACAACTAACACTTATGTTTTTTGAACTTCCTGACATTGAGGGGTGCCATGATCTATATCATATAATGTTAATATTTAGTCTTATTTATATATAATTATATTACATGATTATTTTGTATACCTATCCAAACATGAAACTTACATGCCATGAATTTCATATGTTACATAAATGCCTTGATAGATACATACATTACAATGATGACATACTCTGCACATGATCAAACAATATTACATGATTTTATCTATACACATGACATGCTACAATTCATTTTTTTATTAAAATGAGCGACTTGCATGAGACATACCTCATATCAAAAGGTAAGGAATTAAATGTGCTTGCATAAGATACATAAGCCTTCATGAGAAAAAAATTAAATCATAATACAAGTTTCATAGAATTTGGGGATTCATATGGCTCAAATATCATATTATTTTAGATACAGACAAACATTGGCACATTGATACAAAGTATAGGGGCATATGTCATACATATGCATTCTCTTTACAAAAACTTGAGTATATATTCATACAAACTTGAATGCATATGCATGGGCATATGCACAATAATATAGTGGAGCAAAATTTCAAATTTTCACATACACATACATTTGAGACACAACTTCTCAAATTCAACATATAGTTACACAAAATTATATGTCAATTGGTACATATTCATGGGGCATGATATTGGTTCATGCACATATGAAGAGGAAAAATACCCAACAAAATAAGACTAGAGAAGCAATACTAATAAAATACTTAAGCTAAATGAATACGAAAGATGACATACACAAAATATTACACACTACATATGATTTCACCTAGTAAAATTATTTTTCATTAATAAACCAACACAATAACTCCTTATTTATTATACTAACTCACAAATTTATAATACAATATTTTACTTCAAATTATGCTTTTATCTACTATATGTGTGAGTATATATAGGCACACGAATAGTGATTATCAAAATAATACTACAATACCATGGGTACCAAAACCATGGGATATATAAAATATGGGCCAAAACCACCCAAATACATGCCAATATGGTCCAAATATATTATAGTCTAGTAGAGTGTAAATCTTGGAAATTGTACAACAAATTTACAATAATCTCCCACTTGTTGAATACTTTCCATAAGTGGCTACATATCTATACCTTCAATAGCTAATGGAAAATATCCTCATTAATTTTTTTCACCAAGAAACTTTATTGGTACTCATAACCTTTCAACAAATTTATCACTTATGTCCACCTTATCTAACAATTTCTCCTCCTCCACCATTTCCCTTACAAAATGGTATTGCACATCGATGTGTTTCATTCTAGACTGATAATTAGGTTTAATTTATACAAAAAAAATCACTTTGAGAGTCATAATGTATCCTTAAAACCTTTTGAAAAAACCCAATAATGGGAATTAACCTTTGAATCCAAACCACATCCTTTCTTTCATGAATATCCACCATGAACTCAACCTTTATCATGGATATCACAACACTAGCTTGGCATTTTATCATCTAACTTACATCTCCACCAAATAAATTGAACACATAACCACTTGTATATCCTCAACATTCAATATATCCAACCCAATTAAAATCCACAAAAGCATGTAGATTTAATGTTTTGATTTCACTAGGATTAACCTGATAGCATATTACATAGTTTGACATCTTGAAAAAATAATTGAAGGTCATATTCATTGCATTTAAATGTTAATTTCCCAAAATTGACATAAATATTCTTACTAATATTATGGCACAAGTAATCATGAGTCTGGTACAAAACATTTCATACATCAAACTACCAACAACACTAACATACGATACTAGCGACATGTCATCAATTTATTCATCTATTTTGATACGTTATTTAATAGATAAATTTTGACCAGTAGAAAAGGGAGTAATGACATGTTTAATTTCTTAAATCTTAAACCTTTTCAATAAAATCTCAATCTACTTCATTTTATTTAAGTATAATTTCATGTTTATCTGATCCCTACTAATTTCCATTCCCAAAATATATTTTGAGGCACTAATTGAGATGATAATTAGACTTAATTTGGTTAATCATTTCATTATTATTACTAATTAATAACATGTAATCCACATAAAATACTATGATATAATTTTTTTACCTTATTATTTAAAGTAAACATAGGGATCAACTTTATTCTTACAAGTCCAAATCACAACACATACCTATCAAATTTATGGTTTCACATTCTTCATGATTATATAAAGTTGTACAAATATTTTTCATCCTACACACCGAATGTTCTTTTCCATTTATCTTAAATATTTTTGGCTACATCATGTAGATTTATTCCTCAATCTCATCATGTATAAAGGTTGTCTTTACATTTGTTTGTTCTATTTCCATATTGAAAGTAGTAACAATAGATAAACTAAATATAATTTATCAACAATATAAAAAATATCACCAAGATCAATTCTCTTAAATGAACAAAATGAATTCCCTCTACCTAAGAGAATAATTTGTTACCAAGTGATTTTTGTACTTCTCCATTATCTCATCTTCATTGTACTTCTTATTAAATACTCATTTTCAGCAAACAATTTTTATTTCAGAAGGTAATATGATCAAGTCCCATGTCCAATTTTTATCTAATGACTCTATTTATTCCTCCATACCTTCTTCCAAGGTTTAGTTTATTTTGAGGCAAAAGCTTCCTTTACAATCTTAGGGTTTTCATCAGAAATAGATAGAACTAATAAAAGCAATGTAGAACATAAATCAAGAAGACCATACCAATCAATTGTCCTTCTCACTCAATATGATTTTTTAACTATTGGAGTTTTTATTTATGTATATTATGGTTACTCCTCCTCAACTTCATATAAATCTTCTTCTTGCAATGCTTGTTTTAGTTCAACTTCTATAATTACTTCAAATTCAAACACTTTTTCTCCCTCTTCTTATTCAAACTAAATATTTTCAAGGTCATCTTTGGTTTTCCTTTCTATTTTAGAACCATTTTTACCTATATGAAGATAATATTGTGATTTTAATTTTTTTTTTCAAGTTTCCATAACTTATATCACTTCACACCAATACCATATCCAATAAATATACACTTTATTAATTTATTTTCCAGTTTAGTCCTTTTTTCCTTCAAAATATACATAAAATATTCACAACAAAAAAATATAATATTTTTGAGAGAGTATTTATTAATAACCTATGATTCCCATGGATTTTTATCAACCGTAGCCAATGTGGTCAATTCATTGATCATATAGTAAGTAATTATGATTTCATCTACCCAAAACTTTATTTCCAATCCTACACCACTAAGCATGCTTCTCATCTTATCCATTAGAATCCTGTTCATTATTTTTGAAAACCCATTATATTTTAGTGTATATGGAGTTGTAATTTTATTTTATATTATATATTCCTTAGATAATTTATCTAAAGCATTTGAACATTATTCTCTACCATTGTCACTCCTCAAGACCTTAATCTCCTTCTTTATCCAATTTTCAACAAGAGCCTTAAACTTCTTACACTTACTGTAAGCCTCAAATTTAGCCTTGATATAATAACCCAAGTTTTTATTGAGTATTCATCTATGATAGAAACATAATAAAAATATTTCCCTAGTGATGGGACCTTCATAGGTCCAAACACATCACTATGCAATAAATGAAAAATCTCTTTTGATCTTGTAGTACTATTTGGAAAATTCACTTGAGTTTGCTTTCCAAATACAAAATGATAAAATAAAAATTTATAATGGGTAGTAAGAATTTTTTTCAGTCACACATCTATATTTTAATGTTAGAAGACCTTTCTCTCTAATGTGTCCTATCCTCCGATACCACAACACTATTTTATTTGTAGGAGATGTAGGATCCAAATCTGAAATATTTTTAACTTCAGGCACCACAAATATATTACATTCATCATTTATAGTGCTTTCCTAAATCTTTAAAAATGCCCCTATATGTATTTATCTTGCCAATAACATTTCTCCACAAACCATACTTCAACTATCTTTATTAAATACTACCTACACACCCACAAAATTCATTTTACTTATATATATTAGGTTTTTAGTCAAACTTGGAATGTGCATAACACTAAGGAGGGTTTAAACCCTTACATATTTAAACTTCAACTTGACTCTCCCTTGACCTATGATATTATAGGTTTAGTTATCTCCTAACAAGATATCAACTTCTTTGATATTTTCATATTCATAAAACTAATCCATGTGAGGGGTCATATGAAAAGAGTCATCTACATCAATAAAACATGCACCATCATATGCATGTGAGCTTGAAGTTGCAAAAAATAAATCCCTTAAGTTTTCACTAAGGGGGTTTGCTTCTACATATTGGGAATCATTATATGATTCACCCTTTTCAACCTTTTTAGATTTG
The DNA here is from genome assembly GCA_037957365.1 of Torreya grandis. NCBI lineage: Eukaryota > Viridiplantae > Streptophyta > Pinopsida > Cupressales > Taxaceae > Torreya > Torreya grandis. The sequence continues at coordinate 5,743,787 of JARHVA010000358.1, forward strand.
CATTCTTCCTTAAAATTCCCCATTTTACTATAGTTCTAGTATTTTCTCTTATCTTTTGTTGTAGTCTTAGATTTACCTCTACACTTAGACCACCCTGAATTTATTTTAGTTATTTCTTGGGAATGACCTCTTATAAAAAAGGAACCCTTTGTTTGATAATCCTCCATAAATTTATACCTCATTTCTTCTAATAATAAGACTCCCATTGTGTCCTCAATTTGTAATGTTGTAATATTTTTTTTCCATAACTAAATTATCCTAAGAGGTAGCAAAAGAAAAATTAAAATTAATACAATTTTCTTCTTCATCCATTTTAATTTCAATAAAAAATTAATAACTTACCATATTATTGAAATCATTCAAATATTTAGATATAGAGACACTATCATTCATTCTCAATGAATACAACTTCTTCCAGACAAATAATTTGTTTACTAGAGACTTTATCTAATACAAAGTCCCTAGATTTTCCTGTAGATATTTAGAATTTTTCTCCATAGAGACATTCAACAAAACTAAAATTAAAAAACATAATCTAATTGAACTATTTTCCTTCATATCGATGTTTTCCCAATATTTTACCTTCATACCCACATGTTACACACCTGATATAATAACCCACTAATCTTTCTCCACAAGAAGATCCTACATATTGATCTTTCACAACCCAAAATGTTGATTGTTAAGTTATTCAATATTTATCCTTGTGCTTCTTATCATTAATTTCTTGTATGTAGAACTACCACTCAAATGATAATTATCATATGTTAAAAAACACTAAATATTCACAAAAAGTTATGAACTTGGCTCTGATAGCAAATGAAGAGAAAAATAAACCTGGTAAAATAAAATGAGATAAATAATACTAACCTAATACTTAAGCTAATATAATAATATAAATGGAATACAAAGAGGATTACATATTACACATAGTATCAATTGGGAAAAAGCTTTAAAGTAAAAATACTAGCACATAAATCATTATTTATTTTATTAACTCAACCTTTTACAATACAATATTCTACTTTCAACTTCTAATTTTATATAAGTTATGTGCAAGTATATATAGGAACATTAATAGGTAACTATCCAAGTGGTACTACAATATGATGCATACAAAAACCATGGGATATATACAACATGGCCCCATTCTGGTTTTATAGTCTAGTAGTTAGTAATCATATAAAATATACAATACCTTTCCAATAATATATATGCATCAATACAATTTAACTTAAATGGAATATGGTTGTCATTCCACTTCACACTTATCAAACATGTATACATGATTGGGGCATGAAAAAATTTCATCATTTTATGATCATGCTTTATTTTTTTTACATGGGTTAAACTTAATCAAACTAGAGTGAAACATTACATTTGAATCTATAAGCCATCTATAGTGGTTGATTCATTTTTTTAGAGGAATGTTCCTAATTATTTATCTCATTTACATGCATAATGATTTATTTTGAGTTGAACCTAGCTACATGGTTCTCTCTTAATTTTTCAAAAATATTTATTTGGGTTAATATATTGTGTTTACCCACATTCATGAGGGTTAGGAAGGTTGCCTTCCTAACTTAGTATCTTGCATTGTTACACATGTTTGGGGCATGATCACAAAAACTCTCTAATGCTTCAATAAATAAGCATCAACTACAACAAGTTAAAAGGGAAACATGGATCTCGATAATACATAGGTGTACTCTAACCATTGTTATTTCAATTTTCAATTTTCATATTTCACATATGGATTTACTAATTTATTTTCATTGCATGTTTGCAAGTAGTGAAGTTGAACATTTGGAGCCATATCCCAAAAGGTAAAGTGTGTTTTACACACTCAAGTACATTTTATCCTTTTACTCTAGTAATTCTATTACTAGAATAAAATGGGGGCATTTTCAAATACTAAAATTTGGTATTCAATACCTAACAATGACAAATATTGACAAATATTTACCATGCATGAATTGAGCATCCAAAAAGGGTCTGAATTCACCATGTTTTCAAACTTGCATGTTATCTATATCAATAAACCCTTCCTTTTTATTACTATACACCTATAAGAACCTCATTGTATATTTCAAACCACTTAATATCCTATATAGACATCTATAGACTCTTAGAGTAGTCCACCTTTACATGGGTCAGTTCTAATAGTTAATTTTATTATTGTGAATTGATAATGACATACACTAGTCAAAACCAACCCACTCTTAATAAAGACTATTTTATTTAAAAAACCCCATCTTTAGGGTTATCCTATAATCCTAGTGTGTTAATGGCTTGATGAATTATTTAAATGGATCAATAATACATAAAAAGTCCTCATTCAAAAAATTCATGGAAATTATTTGATATACATCCATTTACTATTGCACACTAATAAAATCTACCATATTTTTCCCATTTTAAATACCTATCATTAGGAACACCCATAATCCAATTATAAAATATTCAAAACCCAAGTTAAATCAAGCATTTTCAAGTACCATATCCTATCATTAGATACACAAACATAGCAAAAGATCAAAATTTCATGATCACACTAAGTGGGAGAACTACATATGGCTTGATTTCCCTCCCTGGAGTATTGGATACATAGGTAGTGACTAGTCATCATGTGGGGGTGATTGGTGTTAGATTATCCCATTACATTTCTCCCATTTTTTTTGGGTTTTCATCCCTCACAATAAAATCTAGGGTTTCAAGGCAAATGAGACTAATTTTTAGATATATATATATATATATATATATATATATATATATATATATATATATATATATATATATATATATATATATATATATATCACCAAGGTTCATAATCACAAACACAAATCAAGAGAGTATAGTTGTAGGTGATTGTATAATCACTCTAGTGTACTTCTATTTAGGCCAGTACAAAAAAACATGTCAATATCAACTAGGGATACTGAATCAATCCTACAAAAATGACCCAAAGAAATTAGAATATCAATTCCTAAAATTAATGAGCTAGAGGAAAGCTTATCCATGATTTTTACTTCCAAAATATAGTCACAATCAGACAATCATATAAAAAATATAAGTATCATGACCTCTTTAGTAATTTTCATATTTAGCATATGTCTTTATCAAATAAGAAGAATTTATTGTTAATCTTTTACATTTAGATATATTCTTGAATGCCTTATCTATTGATCTAAGTTGTATTTCAAAGTTCTAACTTAATTAGATTAATATTCATCATTAATCTAAATTAGGGTAAACTAAGAGAAATATCAAAGAGTCATCTATAAATATAAATCAATCCTAAGGTCTTAGGATAAGGGATAACTTGGTCATTATTTGGCATACATATTGAGCAATATAATTCCACTCCCTTTTAGAATATTAACTCGAACACCTTTCAAATTGATAATACTAAAAATTTAAAAAGGGCTAATACCAAATGGTCATTACCTCAGGAAGGTTGGAACAAGCTCAACTTTGATGGGGATACCAAAGTAAACCTATGAGTGGCTAGTGGTGAGGTATTATCATAATTGATTTAGGTACTTTGGTGGTAGCTTACTTGAGGGGAATTGGTATCAAATTAATAATGAGTTGGAAGCCTAAGCAATGTTGTAGGGCATTAGACTTATAATTTCTCTCAACATTCAAAAACTTCATGTTGAAGGGGACTCTAAATTAATAGTCAATATCATGCATGGAATAGCAGACATAGGATGGAAGCTAGAAGAATTAATAGGAGATATTTATATGATTTTAAACACTTTAGAGGAGCATAGAGTCACTCATATCTACAGGGAAGGTAATACAGTTGTGGATACAATGGCCAATTTAGGAAGTAATAGTGATGGGTGGTGATGTTAGAGGACATTGCCAACTTTACCTAATAGAATTCAAACTCTTTTAAAAAAATATGGAAACAACCATGTGGTTTAAACTCTGTGGGATCATAGTCACTTTCTATCTAGGTTTATTAAGAGGAGGTTGTTATGATTTAAAAAGAGGAAGGACTTAAAATGAATTTGATATGGGTTATTCCAAAAACTAAGACTATACTTCTTAGAAAACTTTATTGGATCATAATTGGATGGGGCCTATTCCTCTTATTCATGAGAATTTATTTATTATACACCTAAATATCCCTAGATGGCATGTGAAAAAAATGGAAATTTTTTGGTCAAACTCTTAGCTTAGTCAAAAGTTAAGGAAAAAAATCAAAGTGGGTCATGCTGACTAGATGCTCATCTAGCCTAAAGTGAAAAAGGAGGTACACGTAGTCGACAAATATAATGATAAGATAGCTAGTTAGATAAAAAAGAGGATAGATTGGCTAATGATGAAAGGGACTAATGTCTATAGAGCAAGTTGTAATGAGGGTAGTCATTTCCTTACTTGCCCTGACTATTATGATTCTCATATTAGCATGAATTTGTGGTTGAGGGACAACCCCAAGGTGAAACATGAGCATGGAAAAGGTCTGGTTAATCCCTAATATTATTACAAGGTGAAGGGATGGAGCTGATTTTGGCCCTTTTATTATGCAAAAGGATTGAGAAGATGTATCAGTTATATTGGTTATGTTGTCACTTCCATTGAGCAATTTCAGGAGATTTATTATTTTAGTATGGGAGGTGATATTGTTAAGCTTGATACATCTTATTTGAAGGAATTATATTAAGACCCCACTATCTATCATATCATTTAAGAGGGGGGAGTGGTCACCTTTCTTGAAGGGATGATTGGGCATGATGAAAATTTATCTCGACATTTCATTGAATCTTGGGAGGAGGACTCTAGAAGGGTATGCATGGGGGAATTAACTTTAAGGTTTCATAGGAGGTGATTAGATAGGCTACTAGGCTTCACACCAAAGGTAAGAAAATATACTACCATAATAAGGTACTAGACCTAGAGAATATGGAAATATTTTTCAAGGAAGGGGAAGCAGATGCTAAAATTCATGGGGTTTTTGAGCATGAGAAATTTCTAGTTCCATGGGGACAAGTCTACCTCATGATAATGAAATATTTCACCCTCGAGGGTAGGTATAAGGTTTTTTATTAATACCACTTTACACTCCTTAATCATTTTAGACATATATTGGATATTAGTTTTCCTTTCTTTCTTATGTCTTCTTTGGAAAATTCTATCAAATCGGCTAAGGATCATTCAGCCAAAAACCCAAACATTCATCCCATCCCTATTCATCAAGGCCTTATGTTGAGGCTCTATCACTTCCATCTTGATTTATGTCCCCCTCAGCCAATTAAAGTGAGACTATTGGATGAATCCCTGACTAACCTATCTCCTATCAGGAAAAGTAAGAGCAAAGATTTCAAGGAGACCCCCAAAACTCCCAAAATTTGATTGGGGGCCCTAGTTATATTGACTATGACATTTTGAGAGTTACCCCTTTGGTTGATTATCCTACCCATTCCCCTTTATCTCTCAGTGGTAAGCCCATCCCCCCTAGTCAAGAGTCGAGGAAGGTACCCAGTAAAAGAATCTAGAATATTTCTAAAGAACAAGTCTATGTTCACCTTAAGAAGACTAAATTGGTCCTAATAATATTGGTGGTTCCATGGAGGAGGGAAATAAGTTGACCCAAGACCATAAACTATTTGTGGATATTAGGGGAGGTAGTTTTGGTGTTTGTAAATCTAGCAAAATTATTGGGACCTCTTCTATTAACCCTAAAAGTATTATTATTTTTGATGATTTTGATTTCTTTGAAAATTCTATTGAAAATGAAATTAATGAAACCCTATCTGAATTGGAACATGAGGTGGAAGGTACTATCTACTTCCTAAAAATGAATGATCCCTATTCAGAGGAGATTGAAGAGGACACTAAGGATGATAGTGACCAGGAAAAGGGAAAGAAATGCTCTTTGTGCATTGAGATAGCGAAAGAGATTGAGGTGATCAAGACCAAAATGGAAAAGATGAATAAGAAATGGAGGATCATGGTTTAATATGTGGCCAAGGATCTCAACCATGTGGCTATAGTTTTCACTATGATGAAATAATTTAATATTAAGGTCAAAAATGTTGGTATTAAAAGTCTTGGTGACTACAAAGGAATTGTCAAATTCCTGGTTAAGTATGGGACATTTATTCTTGTGTTGTTGCTACTTTGATTTTCATTTTGTCTGCTATTTTAGTGCTATGCATGTGTTGTTAATGCACTATTCCTATCTCATTTGAAAATTTTTGACCTTTTTCCTTCTTTTTTAATCAAATTTTTTTTACAAAAGCATACACATATGAAATCACTCAAATAATAATCCCTAAAGCTAAGTCTAAATATAAAGAATAGGTAAAGATTGTATATTATCAATTATTGAAATCCAAAGAAATACATTCCATTCTAGTGGATCATGATTGAGCACACATACAAATACATGAGAGAAATATGTGTGGTTTTAGCCCTCTTCAAATTTTTGGAACATAGGAAATTCTCAATCACTCATTGGTGAGTGGTTGTGATTTTCCAACCCATATTTATAACCCATTTTAATAATTCAATCTTGTTTTAAAAGTGAAGCTAAGGTTTTAAGGAAAATTAAAAAAAAAATCATAATATATGCATATGACTGAAGATAAGTAAATACACAAAGGCAAGCCCAATTATCTAAGGTAGAAGAGACCAACAAAATCAACTTCCATAATACATATAAATAAAGGAAAATACTAGTCACCGTAGGGGTTTGTGTTTCACTGAAACATCTTGGTAGGTTTTAAGGGTCTATTTCCTCATCTAAAAAGTTATAAAGATAATATAGATAAATTTTAGGATTAGTGGCATAGATAGTAAGCAATATAAATTAGAAAACTAGTTAAATTACTTCTCTCCCATATTTTATTATCCAATTCTAAAAATATTAATTGAAATTAATCTATTTTACATTCAAATATATATGGCAAATGCCATCTTACATAATGTAAATTTTAATAGTTTTAGTCAATTTATATCACACTAAAATTATAAAATAATTAAAAAAAATACTTGCTAGAGGAGGATAATAAATTACATCCAAAATAAGGACATCATTTGGAGACCCTAACATAACCATTCAAGATGGATCTAGTACATATGTTGTATATTAGGATGAGCTAATGGGACCAATGTCAATTAAGTTTCCTCATGAGGAGGTTCCATTATGAGAAGGTGCAAAGATAATTTTGGATAATATAGGATATTCTCACAAACATTTTAATTTGGCAAAGGATGTGTATATTCCACCATTTGGACGAAGAGAATAAGATACTTTGAATTATAGAAAAATATAATATCGATAATAGAGAGGATGTAAATAAGCATATAGTCCTATAGGTATATGATGCAGAAAATATAAAGGGTTAAAAAACATGGTGGTCTTTGGTTTATCTTGTGATGCTATTTCCACTAGGGCATGAGAGGCATGAGGGATATGAGGTCCATTATCTTTAGGAGAGATTCTATGACATATAATCCTATATAGAAGGAGGACACAAGGCTAAGGTGGTAGGGTAATATCCACTACTGGTTTATCTACTATAGGATACTATAGACCCCAAAAAATAGTAGGAATATATAGGTAACAAAGACAAATATGTTTCTTTTCTTATATTTAATTAATGTTATGGAATTTATTAATTAATATTGATTAGATTTGAAATAATGAAATTAAATGATTTGACCATAATGATTAATTCCATAATGAGATAGGGGCATGAGTCATTTAAAAATATGACTCTTGGATTCTCAAGCTAGCTATATTTGAAGGAGTTAGGTATGCATACTTGATTGATATATTTAATAGGTTCATGGAAACATACATTAATGATACAATGAGGGAATATTATGCAAAAATAGATCTTACATAAAAACAAGTAGAGATTATACACATACAAAACACACATAAATTCACAAGCATAGGTATAATAATTAGTAGCTCATATTAAGGCTTGATTAGCAAAACAATAGTAAAAATGAGTATAGGGGTGAGAGATAACAATGTTGCATTGATGAATGATGTAACTGTGTAAACCATCTTCACCCAATAAGTATACCTCTAATAGAGGTACTAAAAATTGGTAACAGAGAATGTGATACTATAAGAGAGGGAGAGTATTAGGCCACGCTCTATAGGGGACACATAATACAACTACTAATTCTACTATTTGTCACCTACATGCTAATAGAGATAGGAAAGGATATCATTCTATTCCCCCTTGGGCATGATTTTTATGGGTAATGTACCTTCTATTATGCATTGTAACCTCATAAATGTCAAATATATTTTGTCTTGGAATTTTATTTCTTATATGTGTATTTATGTGGACTAAGACAATTAAATTAAATATTCACATACTAATAAATAAAAATATAATATAATAATGGATAAGGAATGAACATATGTGACACATAATAAAAATATAATGAAAACTATAAATCATGTCACATAAAGAGTAATGAATTATGTATAATAATTAAAAAAGGTAGAGTAACTTAATATATTATGTAAATAGAGTGTTCAATTTTAAAATTAGGATATTGGTTAACAAAGATAACCAATAATACTTGTAGCTCTTGAAGATTCATCATAAGATATAATAGTTGAGGTACACAGACTACTTGTAGCATTCATTATGTGTGGTGGAACACGAGTATTAAGATAACATGTTATTATGATGTCAACCAATTGTTATATTATTTATTGTGTAATTAATGTCTCATAAATTAATTTTTTTTGGGTTTCTATTTATTTTGGATAAATATTATGTGATAATTACACCCTTATTGGGATTTATTTTTAACTTTATATTTTATACATGTTGAGGTGTGGAGCTAAAAGCTTCACCAAATGAGCAAGTTCCAGGTTACAGGAATTACACAGTCACTGACATTGGTCAGGAGCGACCGACGTCGGTCAGGAGTCAACTAGGAGATGCCGACATCGATCATGGATCGGCCGACATCGGTCACAGGCAGACAGGAAGGGACCGATGTCGGCCACCTGTGCGTCCAGAATCTATTTTCGTGGATAGAACAGAATGTTTGCATGGTAGGATTAAGTGTTAGTCTTAAGTCTGCATCTCTATCTTAAGTATGACTATTTTGAGCCCTTGATTAGGAGGTGCATCTAATGGTTGTGATTGTATGCTCATGATCACTAAAGTTATATATAGGGATAGATCTTCATAGCTTATTGTAATGTGTAAGAGTAACAGTACAAGAATTGGACACAACTATTATTGTGGAACAATATTGTAAAATATATGTGTATCAATCCAGGTTGTTGGAATTGATTGTAATTGAGAGAGAGAACTCTTGAGGGAAAGAGATCTGGAAAGAGATCTGTACATCTGAGAGAGGTGTGGAAGAAAAGAAGTTTTTTCAATTGTATTCCTTCTATAAAGAGTTTAATACAAGTTTTCAGGGTGGTTTCTTGTATCTCTTATTGTTTTCTATTTTATGATTCTAGTTACTTATCATTCTGGTTTAATTCCGCATTTAGTTGCTTTCACATTGTAATCAAGATTGTTGGTTGATCCCCAACAAGTGGTATTAGAGCTCAAGTTGACTAACAGGTGTTTCAAATCTGGTTAGTGTTTATTGATTACAGGTTACTCACATGGATTTCTGTTTGAGTGGAAGAAAGCAATGGTAGAAGAAATTAAACTGAGAATGGAGAAGTTCAATGGAAAGAATTACCAATTATGGAGAATGTAGATAGAGGAATATCTGTATCAGAAAGATCTATACTTACTGTTAGGTGGAGTTTCAAGGAAGCCCACAGACATGGAAGATGAAGAATGGGAAGTTCTTGATAGAAAGGCTCTTGGATCTATAAGATTGAGTCTGGCATCTACTGTGATATCTAATTTATCATAGGCAAAGTCAACGATAGAGTTAATGACTACTTTAGCAAATTTATATGAAAAAACCTCAGCTTTAAATAAGGTATATCTTATGAAGTAGTTATTTAATTTGCAAATGCAGGAAGGTGGATCTGTATCTAATCATCTAAATGATTTCCATGGAATTGTAAATCAATTAAATTTAGTCAAAATAGTTTTTGATGATGAAATTAAAGCTCTATTAATCTTATTCTCTTTACCTGAAAGCTGGCATAGCTTGGTAATGGTAGTTAGTAATACTACATCTGCTTCAAATATTTTAAAAGTAGATGATGTTATTAGTGTAATCTTGAATGAAGAAATTCGTAGGAAAAGCACAGAGGAAACATCAAGAAATGCTTTAAGTTTTGAGAGCAGGGGAAGGCAAAAAGAGAAGAGCAAGAAAGGGAGATCAAGGTCTAAGTCAAAGATGAGAGGTAGATCCAAATCAAGAAATGGCAGGAGGATAGCCTACTGGAATTGTGGAAAGATAGGGCACATAAGCAAAAATTGTTGGTCAAAACCTAAAGAGGACAATTAGCATGAAGTTAAAGAAGAAGCAAAAGTTGCAGGTATTGCACAAGATGCTCTTATATTCTCTTTGCATAATAATATAGAATCTTGGGTTTTAAATTCTGGTGCCTCTTTTCATGCTACCCCTAATAGAGAATATTTTAGTGACTATGTCCATGGAGATTTTAGAATAGTTTATTTAGGGGATGATGAGCCTTGTAAAATTGTTGGCAAAGGAAAAGTGCAGCTAAAAATGCAAAATGGAAACACATGGGTGTTGAGAGATGTCATGCATGTTCCCAACCTGAAGAGGAATATGATTTCTGCAGGAAAGTTAGGGGATGAGGGTTGTACAGTAACTCTCACAGCTGAATCTTGGAAGGTGACCAAGGGTGCACTTATATTGGCCAGAGGTAAGAGAGTAGGTACTCTCTATTTATGTAATTGTATTACTGATAATTCTCATTATGTATTATCTACTTTAGATGTGGATGCAAATTTGTGGCACTCTAGGCTCAGCCACATGAGTGAGCAGGGAATGTCTATTCTTAAGTCAAAAGGTAAGCTTTCAGATTTGAAAAGCATAGATCTAGATTTTTGTGAGCACTGTATTTTTGGAACATAGAAGAGGGTGAGTTTTCTCAAGACTGGGTCAACAAAGAAGAATCACAAGTTGTAGCTTGTTCACACAGACATGTGGGGACTGGCTCAGGTTGCTTCTATTGGAGGATCACAGTACTATGTTTCTTTCATAGATGATGCTACAAGAAAGGTATGGGTCTATTGTATAAAGAAGAAATTTGATGTCTTTGACACTTTTAAGATTTGGAAAGCTATGGTTGAGAATGAAACAGGTAGGAGATTGAAGTGCCTGAGATCTGACAATGGTGGTGAGTAATACAGCTATAAGTTTAGAAGTTATTGTTATATGCATGGAATACACAGGCAAAGGATGGTTCCAAGGACACCTCAGCAAAATGGAGTTACTGAAAGGATGAACAAAATAGTAATGGAGCATGCAAGGTGTATGAGATTGCATGTTGGTTTGCCCTTAGAGTTTTGGGTAGAAGCTATGGATACTGCAGTATATCTGATTAACAGAGGACCCTCTACAGCTCTGGATGGTGGAATTCCAGAAGAGGCATGGATAGGTAAAAAGGTAGATCTCTCATTTCTCAAAGTTTTTGGTTGTGAAGCTTTTGTGCACGTTGATAAGGAAAATAGAAAGAAGCTCGATGTTAAGTCTATGAGGTGCACAATTATTGGTTATGGCTCTGATGATTTCATATTCCAATTTTGGAATCTAGGAACTAATAAGATAATTAGGAGCCATGATGTTATTTTTAATGAAAAAGTGATGTATAGTGATCAGCTCAAGAAGCTGAATCAATCTGGGCAGAGCAATGGAGAATTGGACAAGGTGACAGTCCAAAATGAGCTCGTGGGAAAGAATTATCATAGACAGGAAAACAAAGAGACCAACATCAGTCAAGAAGGAACTAACATTGGCAATACAAGAACTGATGTCGGTCATATAGTGACCAACGTCAGCCAGGAAGGAACCGACGTCGATCAGAGAGAATTGGTGTTGGCCAGTTACAGGCCTGGAGGTGACCGAGGTCGGTCACTGTCAGAGAATTTAGGTGGATAGCGTGTTGTGAATGAGTCTCAAATGCCCATTAGGAGGTCAAAAATGGTAAGTAAACCTCCAATTCGATATTCTCCTTCATTATTCTATTTATTGCTTATTGATGGTAGAGAACCAAAGAGTTTTGATGAAGCAATACAAGTGGAATCCAAGAATCAGTGGGAGCTAGGCATGAATGAGGAGATTGATTCTTTGAGAGAGAACCAAACATGGGATTTGGTTGAGTTGCCAGTGGAAAAGAAGACACTGAAGAATAGATGGATCTACAGATTGAAGGAAGGTGAGAATGGATAGATGAGATATAAGGCGAGGTTGGTAGTGAAAGGATTTACACAGAAACTAGGTATTGATTTTGGTGAGATTTTTTCTCTTGTTGTTAAAATGACTTCTATACGGACTGTATTGTCTTTAGTTACTATTGAGGATTTGCATCTTGAGCAGCTTAATGTTAAGACAACGTTTCTTCATGGAGATTTGGATGAAGAAATATATATGGATCAACAGGAAGGATTTGAAGTCAAAGGTAAGGAGAAGTTAGTGTGAAGATTGAAGAAAAGCTTGTATGGTCTCAAGCAAGCTCCTAGACAATGGTATTTGAGATTTGATAGGTTTATGACTGAGCATGGCTATAGTAGGTGTCAATCTGACCATTGTGTGTATTTTAAGAGATTGGATAATGGTAGATATATTATTTTATTATTGTATGTAGATGATATGCTGGTTGCAGGTTCACACATACAGGATATCTCTGAGCTTAAGGTGAAATTAACTCACACATTTTCCATGAAGGATTTGGGAGCAAAAAAGAAAATCCTTGGCATGAGCATTAAGAGAGACAGGAAAAATCATAGGTTGATTTTGTCTCAAGAGGATTATATGAACAAGGTGTTGAAACGGTTCAATATGCAGGATGCAAAACCGGTAAGCACACCTATGGCTGGACATTTTAAATTGAGTAAAGAATAGTGTCCTAATTCACATGATGAGGTAGAGTACATGAGTAGATTTCCATATGCTTCTGTAGTAGGGAGCTTAATGTATGCAATGGTATGTACTAGATCGAGTATTGCCCAACCAGTGGGGGTTGTAAGTAAGTATATGGCCAATCCAGGGAAGGATCACTGGAAAGCAATTCAGTGGATCCTTAGATATCTGAGATGGACCAGCAGTAGGTATTTGTGCTATGGAGGTTTAGATACTTCTCTACATGGTTATGTAGATTCAGATATGGCAGGTGATTTGGATGGCAGGAGAAGCACCACAGGATATGTTTTCATTGTTGGTGGAATGGCAGTTAGCTGGATATCAAAGTTGAAGAAGGTTGTTGCCTTGTCAACTACAGAAGCAGAATACATTGCAGTCACAGAGGCTAGAAAAGAGATGATATGGATGACACGGTTCATGGAAGAGCTAGAAAAGGAGCAAGAGAGTTGCAGATTATACAGTGATAGTCAAAGTGCAATTCATTTGGCTAAGAATTCAGCCTTTCATTCAAGAACCAAGCATATATAGCTGAGGTACCACTTCATTAGACAGGTATTGGAGGATGGTGAGTTGAAGCTGGAGAAGATTCATATAGATAAGAACCCTACTGATATGTTAACCAAGCCAGTAACAAAGGAGAAGTTGAATCTTCATTCAACTTTTGTTGGTCTTCATGATTGAGTTTGAAGATGGAGGAGCTAGAAGATGTTGTTGTACAGGTACTGGTGCAGCTATTTATCTCCAAGTGGGAGATTGTTGAGATGTGGAGCTAAAAGCTTCACCAAATGAGCAAGTTGTAGGTTGCAAGAATTACACAGTCACTGGCATCAGTTAGGAGTGATCGACGTCGATCAGGAGTCAACTAGGAGATGCCAACGTCGGTCATGGATCAGTTGACATCGGTCACAGGCAGATAAGAAGGGACCGATGTCGATCACCTGTGCATCTAGAATCTATTTTTGTGGACAGAATAGAATGTTTGCATGGTAGGATTAAGTGTTAGTCTTAAGTCCGCATCTCTATCTTAAGTAAGACTATTTTGAGCCCTTGATTAGGAGGTGCATCTAATGGTTGTGATTGTATGTTCATGATCCCTAAATTTATATATAGGGATAGATCTTCATAGCTTATTGTAATGTGTAAGAGTAACAGTACAAGAATTGGACACAACTGTTATTGTGGAATAGTATTGTAAAATATATGTGTATCAATCCAGGTTGTTGGAATTGATTGTAATTGAGAGAGAGAACTCTTGAGGGAAAGAGATCTGGAAAGAGATATGTACATATGAGAGAGGTGTGGTAGAAAAGAAGTTTCTTCAATTGTATTCCTTCTGTAAAGAGTTTAATACAAGTTTTTAGGGTGGTTTCTTGTATCTCTTATTGTTTGCTTTTTTCTGATTCTAGTTACTTATCATTCTGGTTTAATTTTGCATTTAGTTGCTTTCACATAGTAATCAAGATTGTTGGTTGATCCCCAACAATACACACTTTTTTAGGTAATTTTTGTAATAGGTATTATAGTGCTTCCATGTATATCACTTAATCTTTATTTATTTTTGTAAAATTGATATCTCTTTTAATTGTAACACTTGAACTTAATGTTAAAAATTAAAATATTGGTGTACCATAGATGGGGTTTCTTTCATTTGATGTATTTGTGGTGGTTTATGAAAGTAATCTTGATTCAATAGTATGCACCAAATGGAATAGAGTTTGAATTATCTTTAGTCCCACTTGAATAGGAAAAAATAACACATCCAAGAGGTTCTCTTCTAATGCCATCATATCTTATGATAACCATAGAAGTATAGGCTAAATCATCCAAGCTAATTCCATGTCTAAAAATTAATTACTTGATGCATTTATTCAACTATGATAATTTTCAACCATTACACTATATTTTTATTTGCATTTTATAAATGCTCCTGTAAATAGCGATCCATCATGTGGAATATCATACAACATATCCTCTTAAGCAAATACAATTTGAATAGATGTTTATTTATTATTAATTGAATCAATTAAACTAATAAATCCCTCAAGTGGACATTGTTGATAATCCATAGAAGAATTTTCATACGTTGGTTTATATATAACCATATGTAGATTTATATTCTTAGTTAGTTACCCCCGGTGAGTAGATTTTTCAATTTTTGAACATAAACTTACCTTTGTAACATCTAATAGAATTTTATTAACATCAATTATTTTTTAAATCCTATATTTAAAAGTAATACATATATTTTATCATCCCTATAAGTCTATAAAAATCATAATATGCATTAGCATTAACATATTTAAGAAATGGTAATGAAATATCAAATACCTTTGTTGGTGGAAATGTAATAATGTTACACTTGAGCAACTTCTTCAACACATTTTTTGGGATTTCACATAATATTCTAAATTTCCTACATTTATTTTTTGAGGTAGTACAAGATTTTAAGATTTGTAATCTATAACATTGACTTGCAACACACCTAGAAAAGTGGATTAATTTTTTTATTGCAATTCCCTTATAAACCCAAAACATTAAGTTTTTCATTATTGATTGAATTAATAAATACACCATTTTTATCACTTAACATAATATTACAACATTTTTTTTCTAACATAAGTATTATAATCTTAGTTTAATTTATTCAACTATTCATTCCTTAATGTATTTATGTTTTATTCTTAAAACACAAGTGATAAAGAAACATTGTTGACCTTACAAAAAATGCTTATTTTTATCCTTATAAATTTTAAGCATAACTTATTCTCTTTATTACTCCTCCTTTAAAAAATCAATATTAGTCATAATGCTTAGATCTTCAACTAAGTTCACTTCCTATTTCACATTAGTGATCCTTTTCCTAATCATTGTTTTATAACTTAAGACTTAAAAGTATTTTCATAATTATTATTTATTTTACATCTTTAAGACCTGTGCCATTTTTTATCCATGAGTCTATTATCCTTTTTCAATTTTCCCATAAGTAAAAAACAAACATTGTGAGAATTTCCATAATGCACTTTATCAATGTTCATAAGTTCTATCCTAAAAATGTGTCCCCATACTTAGTATGTTAGAATCTTGTATTTAATTTCATTGATGATTTATAAGCCCTAATGTTTTAGGTGTAAGTCACATCATTTTGACATCTCAATGAATGATCAATTTAACTTTTTCATAATCAATTGTTCAATATAAGTGAGAAAACATTATAGACTTCATAGTCTTATGCAAAATATTATACAAAATCCAATATTTTCAAGATTAAATCTTATGTTTAAGATTCTAATCCTTATCAATATTTTTTTATCAAGTCACAATTAAATAAACATATTATTCTTTGTAAATTTTTAAGATGATCGAGTTTCAATTAAAGAAACATATATGAACATATTTGAAAAATCTTCAGACAATACTAAAAGATTCATTATATATTTTTAACATAAATTTATGTAAGGATAAATAATGTCAAAATGTTAATGAATTATTAAAAATATATTATATGAAACTTTCATAATGATTCCTTTGTATTTCATATCATAGATTTAATACACTAAGTTCAAACTCTGTCACAAGTTAAATCATTATATATTCTTTTCAATAATATAATAAATAATAGAAATGTACAATATAATACAATATTTATAATCCTAATTAAAAAAAAATCAATGTTATATAGACTAAAACTTGAATAATAACATAAAGATACTTTCAATCATTGATAATAGTAATAAAATCCATAGTTAGTACATGCAATCACCAATTGGAATCCAAATTTAAATAAAAAATAATTGAGAAATGGGTTAAATGAGCCCATCTATTGGTGCCCCATGTTTCCCCATCCATCAATATTGACTTAATGAAACCATAATAAAATCCATTACCAAGTCATAAGTTTTGGTTTGACATCAAAATAACAAGGTTTCAACTTAAAAATAATTGTAACATGCAAATAATGAACAATAGAGAATCACACTCAATAGAAAATAGATAAACATTTTATTTCCTATACTTCTTAAAATATACAATGGATTACTAAGCTCACAAATAATTCATGGGAAATACATTCATCACTCATCATTCTTATGAATATTTCATATTTGTTAGTCCCTAACAAAAATACATGAGTTGTTTGTTGCTTCCATATAATCATTTTGTGTATCTTTTTTAGACACTAGCAGGTATGAAACATTTAAAAGTCATGTGAGTTCCTCATTATTTTAATCATAAATCATTTATGATACTAGTATGAGTTAATCATACAATTTTAAGAGTCACTTGAGTAATAAAAATAATAATATAAAATTATTTAAATTTATGTTAACCTTTAGAACAAGGTACAACAATCATAGGAAATTGATTACACATAAATATTTCATGTTAGAAATCATACCTTTATCAGAATAAGATTTTGAAAATTTATCTAAAAAATCATATTTCAACTAGATAGAATATCAAGATTAATCAAGTTTAGACTCCATTATAAAACATGGAAAAGAGTAAATCTTTATTATTTTATCATAAAATTGAAACTACGATCAAATAATGAGGAACAAATCCACATCATAGATTGCTTAATTATTCTACAAATCTATCTTTGGATTTGAAAAAAATTCAAGTCAATCAATACCATACTATAAAAAGACTTCAAATCATTATAAATATAAATCCATATATGGTCACATGGAATGAGAGGAATATAATAATTTTACTATCTCTTTTGCATGCATATCACATTTCCTTATATAAAGTGGCATATCATCTAAACTTAAATCTAGAATCTCACCTGAATTGCACAAAACACTGCCAAAAACCCTAATGTTATTAGATCACATAAATCATATTTATATATAATAGATTAAATCACACAAGAACACTAGTTTAAAATACAAACCCTATTTAAAATATTTATTAACCATTCAACACACAAATAAAATTATGCAATCAATAACTTTCATTCTCATTTATTCTTCATCTTTATATAAAATATATAAAAATTAGTTAAAAAAGATAACTCCCTCTAAATGGGAGCTTTGGAGTCCTATTTGTACATTTTCCCCACTGACATACTCATAACAACTAGATCTAAAATATTACAAGGGTATTCAATTCGATGGTTGATAATATTATTATGTATATCATTAGTGTATGCAATATTTATTTTGATTTTCCACTTATATCACTAATTATATTCTTAATTTACTTATAATTCATAATAGTATTTATTGTATACTTCCCACTAATCTTGCATAAAATTACATTTTTTGAAACTTATTAAACCCATCTTACCTTATGAAAATATAAAAAACTGTGATACATATATGTGTAATTAACACTTATCCAAAATTTTCATCAACATATTACTATCTAAGGCATAATTTTGCTTTTCATAATTTTTTCCTACTTTTTATGAGACATAAATTTAAAATTTCAACATATTGGTACACATCCAAAATATAGTCAAAATCCATGGCCTTTATTTAGTAACATTACACTTCATTCTTCTTCCTAATACTCAATCAAAATTTGAAAGACTATTATGAATGACATCCAAAGTGTCCAATAATGGTTCAAATCCCATTTTAAAATGTTAAAACATTTGAACATTAATTTTTTATTAAAATTTTTACATAGTACAAAGTGAAGGGGTCAACCAAACATCCAAGGCACATAACTTCATTGTATTAAAAAAAAAGAGTTGTGTTTAACACCATCTCTCCCAACTCAATAAGTATTTCTTATAGCATATATGCATATAAAATATGTATGCATAACATATGGGTTACAATTCAGGACTGTTAGTTGCATTTTTATGTAAAAATTTCAAGACCTCCTTTAATATTAATCAAATATATAATGCTTTAGTTATTTTAAAGTATATATTATTATTTCAAAAAATCCAATTCATGTCATATAAAAAATATATACATATTAAAATTAATATTTTTTAGATAATCACATTTTTATAAATTTGCAAGCTTATAAACAAAAATAAAGATAAAAATAAAAAAATCTTAAGATAAAAAAAATCAATAATCTAAAATACTAATTTGAAGAGGAAACCATTGATTTAAAACAAATTATGCCACCACATATGATAAAATAAGTAAAGACCAAAACTAAATACCATGTAAAATTATTATCAAAACAATAACAATATTCAATGGTACATATATAACATATGCATGCATAACATATGGGTTGAAATTTAAGACCTTTACTTTCCTCTTTAAGTTAAAGATTAAAGACATCCTACAGTTTAGTTAAGCATATAGTTTCTCCATTCTTTTAAACTAAGAAATAATAACAAGTATATACATAATGATATTCACATTTCACAAACAAGCATACTTATAAAACTATGCAAGTTAAATAAAAAAATACCAGGGAGGATTCTATCTCACATGACACCACTCCAAACCATGGTTTTAAATGTTTTTTTATGCACACACTTATAACTAGACATCCATTAGTAACATATGTTGGGTGGTACATTGCAATAACATTTATATATTAATATTCAAACATTGAATTTTGATTATTTTTTTCACATAATACAAAGTGAATGGGGTTGATTAAAACTAAATAAAATATAACATTATTAACAAAATAATGATATTAATTATATAGGTTTTTATTTAACACCCCTTTTATGGTGCATCTCTTTAACCCCCTTCCCCAAATACCAAGTCTTGTTTGTATAATATGTGCATATGAACTATGTATGTAGGTGGGAAATACTTTTTTACATCCTAACCCATTCATATCAACTTTTCTTTTGATGTTCTTTTTCCACACTTTAGGTGATGTACCACCTCCTATGTGCCTTTTTATCCTTATGTGATTTCACTTGTGCACCCCTCCTATGCATTGATTTTCACTTTTACACCTCTTCTATACATGATTCCTTCCAACTTTTATAGTACATGATCTAGCTTTTCTTTATTCATCTTAACACTTACATCACACTAAAAGATGTTTGTGGTCCACCATGGTCAGGATTTAAAGACATAGTGATAAAATGATAATGCTGAAATAAAAGAGAACCAAGTATGAAAATTAATCTAAATAGATGGCAAAAAAATAATGCCACACTTTATTTGAAAACAAACCAAAATCCTAAACTACTCTAGGGGCATACACCTTATTGATAAAAGTGAAGTGTCACTTGGAATGGTAAGGTTGGAGTCTACCATTAAAATGGCCTAGAAGAAATTAGCCATCAAACATATTTAACTTGCATGCACCTATTGGATGAATAACTTGAATGATGAATAGACCATCCCATCAAATTCATATTTAAACTGAGTGGTGCGTAAACTTGGAATCATAAAATAACACGTGCATACTAGAAGAAAAAGTTTTTTTTTGATATTTTGATCATGTCATGCCTTCTACTTCTACTTATCAACTCTTTGACTCTAATGTGTAAGAAACGATGTTTCATCTAGTTGTAACAAAGTGTCTAGGCACAATTTTAGAGATTATTCATCTTCTAGTCTACCAACATATGAAATATGTAAAGAGGGCACAATGAATCCTACTTGTAAAGTTATTTTAGTGCCAAAGATAAGATTAAAAAGAGTACTCTTGTTCAATATTTTATATGTGGTCTGATATGCCCATAATACTATATAAACTTGATCATCCTAATCAGTGCAACTAATATTATAAATTTTGGTCATTGTATGATCCAAGATCTTATTGAAGGCTTTAGATTTACCATTAGCTTGAGGATGGTATGGCATGGTATTGTGGTGTGTAATCATGAACTCAGTGAAGAGGATGTGTATTATCTCATTAAGGAAATGAGTGCCCCAATCACTTGTCAAAATTAAAGGGCATCCATACCTAGTGATGATATTTTCCAAAAAAAAACTATATGTGGTCATAGTAGTAAAATCATGTGTGAGAGTTACTTAAACATAACATGTGAGATAATCTATGGTAGTAATGATGTAGCGCACACTAGCAAACCTCACAATGGGGTTAATGGTGTGAATGAAATTAAAAACCCATTTATCAAAGGGTTCATGAGAAAGTATGGGATTAAGAAGTATATCATCCCTTTAATTTGGATTACCTATGCATTGAAATATATCACATTGGCATGCGTAATCTTTGGCATCTTTGAATCAAGTGGGCCACCACAACCCAACTAGTAGAACCTTTTATGTGAATACATCACCAACATAATGTCCTTAGATGATACCCTCATGAACCTACTAAATTAATTACACACACTCATGTTACATGATGCACCTTCATAACACCTCATCTTATCTAAATTTATATATGTCTCCTCCAATAAGCTAAAAATGTGCATTACACACAACTAGTTATTTTTTATCTTGGGTGTTAAGATGGTCTGGTGTAGAACCTGTTATAAGAAAAGATGATATGTCCTCCAAATTTTTAGGCACATGTATTAATTTTAAAATGTTATACATTAGTTAAATCATCCTCTATGGTTCATTTTAGTTCACCAAACTAAATACATGAGAGGTGGTCAAGACCAAAATTCACTTTGCCAGGTTTTATAACTTTGGAAAATTGAAACTCCTAGAAGAGAACAATCCACTAAAATATTCATCCATGTAACATGGGTTTTTTCACAAGGTACTTGAGCACCTCATGATCCATAAATAAAGTGAAAGGAGTGGCCAAAAAATATTGGAATTTTTTTGGAGTGCATACACCATGGATAAGGCCTTTCATTCTATAGTTGAGTAGTTTTGTGTAGCTGGAGTAAGCTTTTAGATAACAAAGTAAATCAGATGATAAAGGTTTCCTTCACTAGGTTTTGAAAGTATAAAACCCATCTCCAAGATAGAAGTGTCAACATGAACATGAAATGGTTTCATCTAGTCTGGGAATTGGATTATGGGTGAAGTTATTAATTTCTCCTTCAAGGCCTCAAATGTTTTGACATCTCTCGATCCATATACAGAGGCCATTCTATTTGAGAAATTATTATAATGAATCTATTATTTAGAATAAATAAAAATAAGCTTAGATAATATCATGTATGACTAAGGAAGGCACATACCTCACATTGAGTGGTTAGAAGTAAGAGTTGAATAATAACTATAATATTGGTTAGATTCATGAGTAGTCCATCCTGATAAATGATGTGCCCTAGCAAGATTGAAAAAGGTGTGGCAAAGATGTACTTATTTAGATTTAAAGATATATAAAATTGAAAATAATGCTACAAAATTAGGCATAAATTACTAAAATGGTTGTGCACGAAGTTGTACATAGTCTAGTCATCCATATACACTTGAAGGAACTTGTGGATGAAATCTTTAAAAGCCTCCACCAAAGTGTGAGAGAAGACTATGGGTGCATTATTTAATCCAAATGGCACAATATTGTATGTAAAGGGCCCCAATTTAGTTACAAAAGTGGTTTTTACCTTATCATATTTAGTAATTTTTACCTAATGATAGCTTGAGAAGCCATCGATGAAGGTATAAACTTCACATCCAATGACTCCTTCCAAAATCTCCTCTGTGAATCACATTGGGAATGGATCTATGAAAAATATAACATTGAGTTGTCTATAATCCATGTAAATATGGATTCACACATATTTTTTTATGTTGATGACCATGGGACTAATGCATTCAGACTCATCAATGAGAGTGATAACGTCTGTGCATAACATGTCATCAATTTATTCTTTAATGCAAGTGCACAGATTGGGGTGTATACAGTATGGTCATTTATTAACTGGTTGAGTTAACTCAATCAATTTTATCTATATCTTTCCTAATTTTGGATGAACTCCTTTCATTTTTGTATAGTTCCATGAGAAGATGTCTTAATACTCTTATAAGAGTTCAAATATTTTTGCTCTCTTCTTCAAACCAATAATTTCACACCATAGACATTTTAGGTGCACCTTCTATGCCATATTGTACTAAAACATTTGAATTGGTATGGAGTATGGTCTTGGTTTTGATGGCATAGTATCTTGGACATCCCACACCCTATACATGGTAGGTAGGAAGTCGTTAAGTGGTGGTTTAGGGGAATTGGAACTAGTACCTTCATCAACTTGATATGCAAATTTTTATTTACCCTTTTGGAATTATTATCAATGGTTAGATTATATTTGGGAGTGTGGTTCCAACTGATCCCTGATAGGATTGTTGGGATTTTGAAAGATTGTAAAATTATCAGTCACTTTATGCATAGTCTAGATCTTGTATTTAACTAGTTTTTGGTCACCTACAATTACCTAAAAGATGGATTTCAAGATAAATTCAAATCCATCTGGGGGAAAAAATTAAAAGGTTTCTAATAGACCATGCTTGATTTAATTCCAAGTATCCATATCTCTATACATTTCTTGGTTAATATACCATGCCATAGCCTAAGCATGTAGAGTACCATGTAATGCATGAACCCATAATAAATCTAGTAAAAATGTCTTATCAAAACTCTAAATTATTTCAAAGTGAGTTATATGTTATTATAAATAATAAAAAACCATTATAACATAGGGTGACACAAACATGGTTGTCATGGTGGAAATGGTGAAGCATGGCTACACAAACTTATTCCAATGTATTCAATTGATATCGATGAGTAAACCACCATCGAACAAATATTATTTGAAAAAATAATTTGATCATGTGAACCATTCATCATCATTAACATAGTATATCTCTAGCTACTACAATTACTCTTAGAGTTCCATATGACCATGAAACCTTGGTGCTTGGTCCAACTGTAAAGATGGTCCAACCATCAAACATCTACCAATGAGAAGAACACATGTATGGAATGAAATTGTCTTGCATGGAACATGTACATGATGACCAACTATAACACAACCTTATCCCATTATATCATATGTGCTACAAGCCCAATGTTCATAAGCAATGCTAGTAGTGTCAAAGATAGATTAAACATCTCCCCATTGAAGTAGACCATCAAAATTAGGGTTTATATACTCATATACTTATGTTTTATTATTATAAATATGGTTGAGGTCCTTGTATACATAAATTATTTTGACAAAAGGGGGGTCTTGGTTATTATTAAGAGGAATAACCATCTTTTGGGTGTCATTCTCAAATATGATGTAGCACTTATTGAAACATAAGTCATCATTGTTGGCATAACGCCATGGTAAACTCAATAGAGATAGAAAATAATTAGCTTATGATATCTAATATATATTAGATCATCCAACCATGAATGGATGCAGTCATAATAATCTCCTTGTCACATTCAACATTTGGTTGGACATAAGATTCTTAGTGATGCACATGGTCCAAATGATGATCTGTAGGAGTATTGGTTGTTTGTTGTCATAACTAGTTCTTCAATAGGGGAATGAAGTTTTCACTGAGTAGTAGTTTGCATAGATATCTATATTCATCTTGATTGGAGTCTATTGAGATAGTTTCTCTTTGCATCTTAGTGGAAATGGTTTCATCTTTCTCCTTTAAAAACTTAATTTCTCCCTATAATTCATGTACTAGGTCATTATGTCATGTAATTCTTATTTCTATAGTTGAGAATTTGGGTAGTGATGCACATGGGAGTATTCATGTTAAGCCTTCTTAGTAGGTGGATTTGAAAATTGTTGGGAATGAGCACCACTTTGTGTCATAATATTGACCTTGGGTCTAGATGGAATGGTAGGGTACATTCTCTACTGAAAACTTGGAGTTTTTTCAATACAAATCATTCTAAAACCCTTCTAATTTCATTCCTTAGTGATAGTCACATATAAATTGAGGTACTCTTCTAGGAGATGCTCATTTTTATAAAATGTGCAAGTTAGGTAATCTAGGAAATCACACTGGTAGTGATCCAAAGATCCACAATTATAACACATCCTGAATGTAAATCATCCACCTCTTCATACATTTCCATGTCCTCATTAATATTGGTGTCCACTAACCTCCTGGTTATTATCAATATAAGTTTGGTGAGTAACTAATGAACGTACTTCTTGAATTCAATTGATTACTCAATAGTCATTAGTATTATGTGTATAAGCATCACATATTTTATAATATAGTGATACCTTAGCCTTAGTTAAACACTAGATCAAATGGAAAATCATTACATCATTATCTTCCTTTTATATTTCACATGACTTCTTTAATATAGTATGAACATTCCTCCATGGGAAATTATTCCTATTATGGCCCTCCACTTCATAGTCAACACACCAAGGGATACTATGTGTGTTATGAGAATTATTAGCCATAAAATTTTCCATATTAAAGGCCATATCAATAATATGATATTACATAAAGGGGTTGATCCCTATATATATACTTCTCACAACTTCTGTGTGGAGAGTGTCTTCTAGTGCCTCACGCGGGTCACTAAAAGTCTTGTGGGAAAGTGCCCGATGAAAAGGTAGTAAAAATCCTCCTAAAAACCATTGAGCATGATGTGTCGGGTTAATATCAAATGACATTTTGATAGAAGTGTTTTTAAATGTTCATCATACATGTATATATTCTCAATAAGCTCTTATTTTATATCTTTTAGGGAAACAATACTTTTCTACTCAAACTTAGAGATGTCAAAGTCCTAAAGGAATGTAGTCTTCAATACTTCATAGTTCATAACTACTTACTAAGGATCAAACATTTTGTACTATTTATAGGCATTCTCCAACAATTTAGTGTAAACATGATTTGATTTTCACTCACACGAACTTAAACCCTATGCCCACCAAATGAGTTCACACGTGTGAACATGTTTTGCTACATTTTCAACACCTCTATACTTAGGAAGGTGAAGTGTCATTTCATAATATACTATAGGTGCATTATGGGTTGGAGCTTATGGTTATTTTATGTTAACCCATCTTGAAATTTTTGGTGGGCATATACTAACTCCTATAGAGGTTCTTCTTGATCCTCCCATGCCTCTAGTAGAACGTTTGCCAGCACTGACCTTTGTGCCTCCTGAAGCATGAGGAATATTTGAAATAATGGGAATGAAAAGAGGTTGATTTGGCCCAAAACTTTAACCTATATTATTTATTCCACCTATCATCCCAAGGCCATCCATATTTCTTATCTACACTAGAACTATAATGGTTAGAGGTAAATCTAATTGGTCTTGTTTTAATTCACTATTTTGAACTTGTACTCTGAGATTTGCTTCTATGAATGCTTATTCAGACTCTATGATATTACTATCACAATTTATTACACTAATTCCATCAAACTCAAATGCATGAATGAATTTTGTGATGGGGGAATGGGGTATACTTAGATTGGGTTCAGATATCACTAATGTTTATCCTTCCACTTTTGTACATACTAGTGTCGGTGAATGGTGTAGATCTAGGGTTAGGGAGTATTCAAAATGATTTTTTCCACCTCTCTATAGGCTCTCATAACACTTCTATAATTCTTCCATTACCTCTTAGGATCACTTCCAATCATATCCCTATTCCTGAAATCATCATACTTATGCTTATACAACTCTCACTGGCTGCCTACCATGCTAAACTACCAATTCTATACCAATATGTATCCATCCATCTCCACACCAGTTACATTGATCATTTATGAGAGAGTTTAGCTATCCATATGGAATTTATAAATTCCAAATTCAACCATGAATTTATTTATTTCCAAAGGGAACAAGTTTAAATAAATTCTATGTGGTTCTCTTAGAAATTTGAACCATGCCTCTTCTAGACAAGAATAGGTAGATATAGTGTATTCCAAAATGTAGCTATTCAGTGTTCCCTACCACCAAAAATCCACTCCATGAGTCCAAGTATATTTTAGTTTTGTCAAAGTGGATTGGCACTTTGGTGACCAAGGATCCTTCTTATGAGGTTCCATGAATAGTCTTGTACATATGATGTGTAAAGAAATTACTTAGATGATTCATAATAGTAGAATTATATAGGGTAGAATTAAGAGTAGAATAAGTAGATACACAATAATAATTAGCAAAAGAGTAGAGTAATTGAATATTATGACTGAGCCACTTTGAGGGGATAACCTCTATAATAATTCAATATAAACATAATTCATAATATGATAATAAAAGACTAACCACTATCTCCTATATATACTATACTTAGCCATGGTTATTTTATAGGTCAAACATAATAAAAACATCAAGAAATGCAACAAGCTAATTTGAATATGTGTAAGACACAAGTTGGCCACACATATCCTTAGACACACTATAGGTTAAGGGCATAACATTAACCTCCCATTCAAAACAATGTTTTTCTCAATGTTGAATCAAACCAAGATGTTTCTGTAGGAATGCTTCATCCTCCCATGTATCATCTTTAGAATGAATTTTCTTTCATTTGATCAAATACTGCTTAATAGATATGGTCCACAGTTATTTAGTGCACATGTGAAGGATCTCCCTAGGATTTAGAATGACTCTACATTCTTCATCTAATTCAGGTAACTTAGACTGAGTTGAAACTCTGTGTCCAATTACTTTCTTTAGGAAAGATACATGGAATACTAGATGTATGTTAGTGGTTAGGGGTAATTCTAAGTTGTAAGCCTTAATACCAATTTTTTGCAAGATCTAGTAAGGGCCATAATACTTAGGTGATAGCTAATTATTAGTTTTATATTACTTCAAAGACATATTATTATATGGATGAAAATGCACAAAGACCCAATCACCTATATAAAAATACCACTCACTGTGGTGTTAATTTACTTATTGCTTCATTTGATTTTGTGTCATTTCTAAATTCTCTTGCAAACTGACTAACCCCTCTTGTTGATGGTGAATGTGTTCCTCAATATCTGGAACCTTGGGATGCTCTATCAAAACTAAAGTGATGGATTGGGGGTGATAACCATACAATGCCATAAAGGGAGACATCTTTGAAGAAGTATGAAAAGAAGTGTTATGCCACCATTCAACAAGTGGTAGCCAATGAACCCATATGTCCTATTTGTCAGAAACAAAACAATAAAGATACCCTTTGAGACATTTATTGACTACCTCTATTTATCCATTATATTAAATATGATAGGATGATATATGAGCCAACTGGGTACCCAAACATGCAAATAATTCATTCCAAAAATTACTAGCAAATATGGGATCTTAGTCACTTACAATGATCTTTGGAGTGCCATGTAATTTTTGAACTATATTTAGAAAAGTAAAAGCTACTGTACTAAAAAAAAATGGCTATGATAAGGATAAAAAATTATCATACTTGGTGAGTTGATCCACTACCATGATAATATTTTTACCCTCAAACCTTGGTAACCCTATAATGAAATCCATGGAAACCTCTTCCCAACACTATTTAGGGATGGATAAAGGTTGTAAAAGACTTGGGGTCTTGATGGTTTCATCTTTATTTTATTGGCATACCATGAATTCAACCACATATTTCTAAACATCCCATTTGAGTCCTTCCCAATATGATTCTTTCTTGATTCTATGATATATTTTTAAAAATCCTAAGTTTCCTCTAAGTGGAGAGGTATGAAGTTCCTGAAGAATTTTATGTTTGAAGAGAGAATGCTTACAAAGGTATAATTTATCTTTATACCATAATGTGTTCCCATTCCATGTAAATTTTTTAAATTCATTATAACCTTGCTAAATATTATGAATCGAATCCTTGATAGCACAATCATTTTTCCATTTTGATCTTGCTTCCTCTAGCCAATCTGCCTGCCACATGGTCATGGTGCAAACAATGCCTCAACTAATTCATCCTACTAAGAGAGGGAATATTATACCACATTCTATTTTCCTTTATTATACACTATTTTAAATTCATATCCTAACATTTTAGTCACCCATTTTCATTTTTATTTAGATGACAAGTGTTGTTCTAAAAAATATTTGAGGCTATCATGATCAATCTTTACCTAAAAGTGATGACCCATCAGATATGGTCTCCATTACTTCACTACATTTAGAATAGCCTTCCTCTCTTTCTCATAAATTAGTTTGAGCCTATTTTTCCCTTAAGTTGGAAACTTTCAAATGCTAGTTGTCTACCTTATTTCATGAGTATAACCCCCATGCCATATCCTAATGCATCACACTCCACAACAAAAGTTTTTAAAAAAATAGGAGTAGCCAAAATTGGATTTATACATAACTATTTTCAACTATTTATATGCCTTCATAGCTAAAGCAGTCCACTAAAAGGAGTATTTATTTAGCAAAGAGGTGAGTGGGGTTGAAATGTTACCGTAATTTTTGATAAACTTGTGATAGTAACGAGTTAGCCTCAAAAATACATGGAGGTTCTTGAGGGTATTGGGAACTTGCCACTCCATCATTAATTATATTTTCTTAAGATCAAATTTCACTCCATATGAAAAAATATGACCCAAGTACTCTACCTCTTAGACACCAAAATAATATTTAGAAGGTTTGGCATAAAGATAATGTTGTTCCAAAACTAAAAGCACATATTTCACATGATTAAAATGGTCTTCCCAAATATTGTTATAGATGAGGATATCATCAAAAAACACTAATACAAAATTTCTCAAAAATGGCCTAAAAATAGTATTCATCAAACTCTAAAATGTATAAAGGTGAATTTTTGAGGCTAAAAGGCATGATCATAAATTCATAATGTCTTTCATGAGTTATAAATATTTAGAAGGTTTGGCATAAATATAATGTTGTTCCAAAACTAAAAGCACATATTTCACATGATTAAAATGGTCTTCCCAAATATTGTTATAGATGAGGATATCATCAAAAAACACTTATACAAAATTTCTCAAAAATGGCCTAAAAATAGTATTCATCAAACTCTAAAATGTATAAAGGTGAATTTTTGAGGCTAAAAGGCATGATCATAAATTCATAATGTCTTTCATGAGTTCTAAAATATATTTTAGGTATGTCCTCATCATGGATGTGAATTTGATGATATCTAGAGCAAATATCTAACTTGGTAAAATAAATAGCATCACACAATTCATCTAGTAAATTATCAATTACTAGAATATGAAACTTATCTTTGATGGTATATTTGTTGAGTTCTCTATAGTCTGTGCACATCCTCCATCTTTCATCCTTCTTCCACACCATGACCACTAAGGAGGAATATTCACTTTGACTGTGTCAGATGATTCCTGCCTCCAACATATGTTTTACCATATTTTCAATTTCACTCTTTTGGGCATGGGGATACTTGTAGGGTCTAATATTGGGTGGTGTACTTACTAAAATGAGTATGATGGCATGATCATGTGCATGAATTGGAGGAAGTCCTTTTTGCATGTCACTAAAATAATTTAATGGTCATCCAACACTTTTTGCAAATTAAGATATGTAAAATCCTTGGTTGGTTGAACCTCCATGGAAAATAAGTGTGCCACAAAAACTTTTGCACCTTTTCTAAGAATCTTCATCATTTGGTGGGAACTAACTCGTTGTGGATATTTATCCTATATTCCATGTAATTTAAAAGTCCTTCCTTCTAAATGAAACCTCATGAATAATTCCTAAAAATTCATCTCAATAGTGCCTAAAGTGGTGAACTATTGCACCCCTAAAACAATGTTAGCTCCTTCCATGGGATTAAAAAACATAGGGGAAACTAACAAATAGTATCCCATAACAAGCTTAATAGTATGACATGTTCTAGAATAGTTGATGGTACCACCATCTATAATTATGACCTGAAATCTTAGAGATGGGTAAATGAAACAATTCAAATGAGCAACTAACTTACTATTGATGAAGTTATGTGTACTCCTAGTGTCAATTAACATAGTCTCCTTCTATTCACTCAATAACACAACCACCTTAAGATATTAAGGAGTACTAATGCTTGAAAGTGCATGACGTGAAATAATAGGTTGAGAATCTTCAAATTCATCTTCAAGTTCTTCTAACCCTTCCCCTAAAGCCTCCTCATCTTCTTCCTCATCATTGGAACCATCAATGTAAAACAACTTCTTTTCATCACATCGATGCCCTTTTCCCCATTTGATATCATAGCCAAAACACAAACATTTTTCATAGTCTTCTTCCACATATTGAGGTATCAATCTAGGAGGATGATGAAATGATAGTGTTAAAAATGTACATTCATGAACATTGGTAAAAGTTCTACATCTGATCAACTCTTTTTCCTCAATCATGCATGCCTTTGGTATGTCCTCATATAAAGTACTTAGATAAAACATACAAACCTCTAATTGGATTCTATCTTTGAGGCCACCCAAAAATAGGCTAGTTAAATTTTCCTCAGTGATGTCCACCACATGTAAGGAGAGATTTTTAAATTGATGAATGTAGTCCTTGATAGTCTCAATTTGGCACAACTTAGATAGCTAACTAAATTAATTTTTAGAGACATTATTGTGATATTGGAACTACAAATCCTCATAAAATATCAACCATGAAATTAGGACACCCTTCTTTTTATTTTGAGCACACAACCAATGATACCAAATGAATGGCTCAGGTTATAGATAGAGAGAGGTCATAACCACTTTTTACAAACATTAATTTTGATGTAAATTAAATAAATTTTCAATTTGAGTGAGCCAAGTGAGTGGATCATTACCATTAAACTTATTTAGGTCTACTTTTGGCAACATAGGCTTAGGTCTAAGTATTGGTATTGTTTGGAGTAGCAGAACCAAACTGAAGTGGTGGAGGATTATTTTATAGTGACTGAGCTAATAAGTTGGACAAGTGCCTAGTTATTTGTTTTAATTGATCCCTCTCAAACATGTAATGTTCCCTTAAACTATATCAAAATCATCTTTTTTCACCATGCCCTGTAACTCTAACTTAAGTTGTTAAAATAAATTTGAAATAGATAGATCAAAAGTTTTAGATTCCATGTCATCCTTATGAAGATTTTTTGGATTTTCTTGACCTTTCCCACATTCATGATTATTTGGACCAGCCATGCACAAACCCTAGGAAGTTTTATCCCCAAAAACATGTACTAGTGGAATACACCATTGTGATTGTCTCACTAAGATGAATCTAAATACTACTATTATGTATAAGGGTGAAACATTTTGACCTAAAAAGGTGTACCTATGGAATACACCATTTTGATCATCTCATAGAGATGAATCCAATGACTGCTAATTTGCACAAGGTAGAAAAAAAATTAGACTTTTTAACCCAAAAAAATGTGTTTTCTTTTTTTTTTTCTAAAAAAACATCACAAAAAAAACTACAGTGATGAACAAAATCAAATCCTCTTGGATCACAAGCTATGTTTTTTCGACCTTCTAATGCTCAAGATGCTAGATCAAAAAAAAATGCATTGTATAAACTTACCTAAATCTATGCTCTAATACAACTTGTAAGGAAATTACTTAGATTATTTCAATAATAGAATTATATAAGGCAAAATTAAGATCAAAATAAGGAGATACACAATAAAAATTGGTGAAAGAGTAGAGTACTTGAATATTATGATAAATCCACTTCGAGGGGTAACCTTCACAACAATGCAATAAAAATAAAATTTACAATATGATAATAAAAGACTAACTACTACCTTTGATATATAATATAATAATCCATGGTTATTCCATACATTGGCCATACTAAGAACATTGAGAAATTCAACAATCTAATATGAAGATCTGTAAGCCAAAAGTTGGCCACACATATCTCTAACCACACTATAGGTTAAGGGTATAACATGATGAAATATAGGCATGCAAGTGAACAGGTAAATATGCGATAAAGCTTCATATAGTGATTAATAAATATGATTTCCTACCCATGCACATGCAAACACTCCTAGTTTAATATACTATAGTGCAAATTTTTCTTCTACTATACCAATCCAACACACAATGTTCTCCAAAGAAAGTAACTCGAGCATTTTATACCATCATGATAACAAATGAAATGTTTCCCAACAATATAACCAAAAAATTAGGGTATTTTCATTTAGTTTATCATGACTTATCCTAGTCACACACCTAAGATAATAAGAATTTTAAATAGCTAACATGCTAGCATATCACAAGAGAAATAGTCTTGCATGCTCACCCTAAGTGCATAGATTAAGATAGATTCCTATTAGTGATTTCATGTGATGGTTTATACATTGAGATATCTATACTAACGTTCTTGAATAAGCACCTAGTTATAACTAAAGACATCATAGTAAAACTAATCCTAATAATCTACGCATTCCAAAATTAAGTTATTTATCACATGAAAAAGATAGGTGCAAATCTAAAAAAAAGTAGTAGTATCATTGATTCCATGACAAGTTTGTAAGATGTATTTCATCAACACAAGTGTTCCATTTTATTACATGTCATTGATCATCATACACATGTCAAAATACACATCAGGATCACAACTAAGTTCAAGATTATAATTATAAGATGACAGTCATTCATCATCATTCTAAGTAAAACTAGGGGGTATTTATACATGGTTTTACCCTAACCATTATGTTAGAGCATTAATATGTAAGTGTTGACTTGATAATGACCATTAAAAAAAATTATTCATGGGAAGATGTTATAATAAATTCCTATTTATTTGGGCCTAACTACCCCTATATACTTGTTTTATGTTGGATATTCATTGTTTTGCTCCTATCTTCTCACAGACTAGTGCTAGATTTATGTTTAACTATTCTCCTTTGATGCTCATGCAAACCATTCACTAACCATATTCACCTTATGTGAACTTATCCAATTAATTCACTATTTTCTAAGTCTTGCATCCTCAATTATTCTGTGTTATTTGTATCCTTGTTCCTCATGAATTGCTTCTTCTACACCAAGTTGTTTCATGTCATGTCTTTACCATGACTTGGCTTAATTCCATGCCTCTATCTTTCATGCCATATTATAAAAGTACTTAAAATAAATTAATACAAAATTTAGGGTCTAACATAGTGCCTCCCTCTAACCCCCTCCCCCAACTACCAAGTCATATCTATATAATATGTGCATATGAACTATGTATGAATAACATATCGATTACAAATAAGAATCTTTACTTGTCCTTTTATGTTAAACTTTCAAGACTTCCTATAAAGTTAGTCAAGAATATAATGTACTAGTTATTTTAAAATATGTATAATTTTTTCATATAACAAATTCATATATCATATACAAATTATATACATATTGACATCCATATTTAGAAAATAAGCACAACTCGACAAGTATGCAAGTCTAGGAATAACAATAAAGTTTTAAGTTAAAAAAAATCCACGTCAATAAGCAATTCAGTGAGAAAATATTAAGATGAAAATATAAGTATCAATGATTAAAAAAAATACTAAGTCAAAAATTTGATCATTGATGGTAAACATCCTATGCTACCACATGTGACAAATTGATTAAAGAGTGTTCAATAAACATAGGCTTGAAAATAATACACATAACCAAGGATAGAATTTATTATATGATTGAATGTGATAGTTGAATACTACTCCTACATTAAATGAGTTGATCATAATAAAAATGATCAATATAAAATAACAATGTACCAAGAAGGGTTGAATCCATAAACAAGAAACTAAGTTGATAATTGATCAATCAAACCCACAAACCACATGCCTATGTGACTTAGATGAAATCTAACTCATGTGAGTTGGCATTATTATAGGATTTGATAATGAAGCAAAGGATATATCTCATGACACACCACTCCAAAGATGGTTACACATCTTCATGTACCTTCATACACTCATAACCATGAATCCATCAATAGAATCTAGTTGGTGATACACATCAAATATTAGTAATTAATATAGTTAAATTTTCATAATGATAATGCATGTATCAAATCATAACATAATAATGTATCCAAATCATATATCCAATTTATAAAAAAATGAAATGACATCAATAAATATCAAAATTTATAACTAAATCAACAAGTACAATGTAACAATAGCATATCAACACCATTGTAAATAATCCCAATATCAAAATAAAATGATGTATCAATATGATAGAGTAAAAAATAACTCTCAAGAGATATATAAGTTGTAGAATAAGTTAGAAAAGGAAAAATGCCTAAAAGAATAGAAAGAATAGGAGTAGAAAAAAATAAAAATAGAAGGATCAAGTGGAATAAAATAGAGGTAGAAAGGAATAAAAAGGGTAAATTTGGGCTTTAATCTATAATTTTGATGAGAAAGATGGGATCAAGGTTGGATGAGATATGATAAATGGATTCCTAGATGAGGATATAAAATTGTTAAGAGATGGATATGGATTTGAGAATGAGGATGTATATAAATATAATGTATGGGAACATTTAGATTTATATTTGATATCTTTTAAAATTAATCAATAATAAATTTTTAGACCTGAATCTAATTTTTTATATAGAAAATTCATTTATAAAAATTTATTCTAGGATGACAATAGAGGAGATGTAGAAGTTATAATAGAAGAATGAGAGAAAGAATGAAAAAATAGAGAACCAAAAATAGGATGATTAGAGTAGAAATAGAAGAAAAAAAAAGGGTTCAAGTTGAAGGAAAATGGTATAAAGTGGTAGGAAAATGAGATCTATGGAATTTGATCCATGAATTTAAGTAGAAATATGGAATCAAGTTTAGGCCTGACATGATGAATGAATTCTTTGAAGAAGAAATAAAAATGGTAAGAGAAGGATACAAATTTGAGTATCAAGAGCTTCATAGTATGTATATGAAGGAAGGAGTTTTAGATTCAAATACCAAATTTCCTAAAATTACTCATGAATAAATCTTTAGATCTAAAGTTGAAATAAGTTCATAGGAGAAAGTACTAATAAATATGAATCTACATGAAAGGAGAGTTTTGAGAATATTTGTCAAGAAAATTTAAAAGATATAAAAATTGTATTTATTAAGCAAAGGTTAGTGGATGATACTTAGTATAATATTCTAATAAATTAATCATAGGTAAAATTTCTGGAAAACTAAAAGAGGAAAATCCTTAGAGGAATGGGTGTTAAAAACTAGAAGGGTGCAAATCTAAATCAACTTTTATATATTCGTAAGGTCTATTGCATGATAACATTTTAGGAAAAGGGGAAAATAATGAGGTGTTTAAGAAATGTTTTTATAATTTATAAGACTGAAAGATTTTGATTCAATCTTGGAAGTAGTGATGTTATAATTACCCTTTATTTAAGATAATTTTGTTTATCCTAAGTTCCCTTTTATTTTTTTAAGGAATTCATATTTATGGGAATTATAAATTTCCATAAATCCAGATTCCATGAGGTGGAACTCACCTCTTTGTTTAACCTAGGATTTAGGAAGAGTTACTTGCATGTAACCTTCCTTCCTACACTGGGCACACACCTCCTTATATTATAAGAGATTAGGCCACAAGTGGCACACACATTTAGGAGACTTGTAAGGTCATTAATGGAGTTTTTTTTAACTCTCATTATTCCTCTATCTCTATAAAAGAGTTTTTCCTCTCTTCCTTTTCATTATCTAGGAAACTCATGCTCTCTCTAATTCTTCTATTTTTTTCTCTCATGTAAAGAAGTTTTTGACAAGTATATTAATATTATCACATGGTTTTTTTCACCGATTCATTCAATTTTCCTACTTCAAAAATCTTTGTCTCAATCTTGGCTTGCATTAGTGAGGTAACTTGTTTATTTAATTTTCTGTACTTCTTTGTCAAATTTGTGAACATTTCTTAGATAAATCCTTCATGGTATCAGAGCCAAGTTTTTTTTTTTATATTGACATTTTAAAAGAGTGTGCAGATTGTAGAAAGGATTTCAATTTTTTTTGTAAGGGCTCCACCCTTGCATTTTCATCTAAATCCATTTTTCTTCTCATTTTTTTAAATTGTGGCTCTTAACTCCTTTTTTGTACGATTTTTTTAGCCACATTATTTTACAAGTAAATCTTTTTTTCTTTATTTTTTTCTTGAGCATTAACAATTATCTATGTTTTTTTATTCTTTCCCTTAACTTTGTATTTTTTTACAGAAGACAAGAAATAGAAAGCACTTTGCATGCTCATTTTTTTAAACAAAAAAAACCTTTTTTACTCATTCCTTTTTTTTAATAAAAAATTCATCATGCTTATTTTTTAATCATTTTATACTAACCCTTTTTTATAGAAATAGGGGAATATCAAGCTTTTTATTGAACCAAAAAAGAAAATAAATACTCTTTTGCATTTCTATTCTCTATTTTTTTAAATAATTTAAAAATCTTTTTCAAAGAATCATAACCAAGATTCTTTATTTTTTATAAAAAATATTTATTTTAGTTTTGGTCTTGTATAAATTTATTCCTACTCTTTTATTTTTTCACATTCAAATCAAATAATAGGAAATACATAAAAAAATAGTTTTCTACTAATTTTTTTTAGGAATTTTTTTGCAGGTTTTATTTCCACCTGTCTGCTCTTTATCTTCATCCAGCTGAGTTTTTTTCTTTCTTGTCTCTACTTAAATCCTCTTGCTAAGGCATCACCCCTCCTACCCCTACATTTTTTTATTTTTTCCCCTTCTTTCCAACTGTACAACAATTTGTATAGATTTGTATGATGTCCATACTAAGCTGTACAACCCTCTAACAAGTGTGCAAGTTTTCTTCTTGAAAATTTTCTCTGATCTTCTTCCTGGCTAGGCGCATTTGGTTTCCTTCTGACTGCATTTGGCAAAAAAAATTCAAATTTTTATAGGTATAAATTTTTTCTTCTTAATGCCCTTCTCATGCAATTTTCAAAACAAAAATATGATTGCTTAGTTTTTTTCTAAATTTAGGGCTTTTCTTTTGACTTTCCAATTTCATTTAAGTATTCATAACTTCATTTTTTTTATGAAAGTTTTTTTAAAAATAAAATAAAACTCAATATTGTTCTAAGCAAAGTTTTAAAAAAAACAATGATAATCAACCTTTTTTTTAATCTTATCTTTTAACCAAAAAAAGGGCATTTTACATATTATCAAGTTTTTAAAAAAATCATCTTTTTTTTAAAAAGATTTTTTCAAAATTTAAAATCAAAACCTTTTTTTTTAAAATTTGGTTAATTTTTTTTTAAAAAATTGGAAATCATTTATTCTTGATTTCAATTTAAGACCAACATTAGCAATTTAATTAATTAATTTTTTTTCATAATCTAGTTCAGCTCCTTTTTTGCTAAGTTATTTCCTTACATTTTGGTATAGTCATTATTTTATGTATTACCCCTTCTATGCTCTTTATGTTTCAATGATTTTTATTGCCTATTCACTTTTTGATTTTTTAGGTGAGTTTTTGAGGCACAATGACTCAATTATTGCCCAAATTTAAACTCACATCCATGAATTACCATTTATGAAAATCACATATGTAATACATTTTTATGTTTAAATATTTCTTACGTGTAATAGATGACATAGATCCTCAACTAGATGCTAAGACTACCTCTACTGAAATATTAAAAAAATAGAAATCCACAAATTTTGAGGCCTTAAAATTGATTGGCATGGCCATGACCCTTGAATTACATATTCATATTGACGGTTGTTCTCTTACCACCACTGCTTGGACTAAACTTAAATCTATTTATGATGTTGTGAATGAATCTCATAAAATTCAAATTCAAGATCAATTATTTGATTTAAAATATAATGATTTTAAATCTATGGATGATTTCTTGACTAAAGTTCATTCTTTACATTCTCAACTTGTTGGTTTAGGCATTAAAATTTTTTATTTAAATTTGATTCATATTATTATGAGAAAATGTTTGCCTCAAATTTTTCAATAGTTTATTACTAATATTCATTCTCAAATAACTTTTCCTACTCTATCTACTATGTTGACTTTGAATTATTTTGTACTTTGTTGCATCAAGAAGAGCAAAATTTGATTTAATTTGGTAATCTTAAGACTAATGAACATACTTTTATTTTTAAACACCAACATAACAATGGAAAATAACATGTCAAGTCCAATAATACACATGATCAAAAATATAAAAAATCTAAATCTAAACCTAATAAAAAGTTAGAGTGTAATTATTGTGACAAAAACACTCATGATGAAGATCATTGTTTTAAAAAGAAATGTGATATCAAAAATAGAAATCTTAAAGTCAAAGACAATGCTAACACTAGTAACAATAAAACTCAAGCAAAATAAAAGTCTAATACTAGAGCTACTTTTACTTGTGCTTTGAATGCTTCTATTGAATGGATTGTTGGTTATGGTGCTACTCAAAATATGTCTAATACTCAATTGTTTACTTCTTTAGAACCAAATATTTCTAACAATCATTTAAGTCTTGTAAATCATGCTTCTTGTAATGTTGAAGTCATAGGAAATGTTAAAATCTCTAATGGTGAGTTTCATGATGTCTTGCTTGTTCCTGATTTGAAATTAGACTTACTTTCCATACCTCAATATGAAAATAAGATTATAATGTAGAATTTATTAATGATACTTGTTATGTTAAATCTATAAAGAAATATTTTGAGTAGTTGCTACTACCTTTTAGATAATGATAATTTATTCAAAGTTACTAGATTCTCTTCTCCCTCATCTTCTCGTGCTTTGCTTGTTTTTAATGATAATAATTTGTGGCATGAAATATTAGGGCATATAAATTACCAAAGTATTTCTCTCATGAACAAACTCAGTAGGGTGTAAGGTTTTCCTAACATTTCTCCCACCACTTTTAATTGTAATGGTTGGTAAAATTCATAGAGAAGATTTGCCTAAAAATCACTCTTGGTGTGCTACTGAAAATCTTTATTTAGTTCATAATGATATTTTAAGCCTTATGAAAAATATTATATTAATGGTGCTAAGTATGCTTTAACATTTTTTGATGATTACACTAGGTGAGTTTGTATTTATTTCTTAAAAACTAAAGATCAAATTTTATATACTTCTATTAACTTTCATGCCTTTGTTAAAAAACAATCTCATTATTGTTTACACATATTATGCACTGATAATGGTACCAAATATGTTAACAATGATTTTCTTGCATATTGTAAGCAACATGGAATTAAGCATGAGAAAACTAGTTCCTACACACTTGAGCAAAATGGTGTTGCTAAACATAAACATAAGACTATCATTGAAATGGCTAGGTGTATGTTGAATGCTAAATATATGAATTATAAATTTTTAGTTGAAGCCATGTATTGTGTTATTTATCTCATTAATATGACTCCCACTAAAGTTGTTTTAAATATTACACTTGAAGAAGCTTGGAGTGGTAGAAAACCTAATTTAAAACATTTGTATATTATTGGTTGTGATGCATTTGTTCATATTCCAATTGAAAAACATCAAAAGTTAGATTCTAGAGAAGACACTTTTATATTTTCTGGTTATGATGAACCATCCAAAACCTATAAGGTGTATAATCCTCAAACTAACAAAATCAAGATTAAAAGGAATGTTAATATTACTAAAAATAGTGTGCTTGATTGTGCTTCCAATTCAGATTCTCTTGATATTGTTTTTGCTTCTTTTCATTTTGAATCTAATGATTATCATAATGATGTGTTTCATAATGATGTTGTTACACCAATTCCTTCTCCTTCTTCTAGTATTTCTCCACCTAAAGTTATGTCTAAATGGGCCAAGACTACTATAGAAGATTTAGGACTTACTGTTGATCTTAATGATAGTCATAGAACTAGACAACAATTTTGAAATTATGCTTTGATATATAAAATTATGCAAAATAATGATCCTCAAACTTTAAAACAAGCTCAAGGTCACCCTCATTAGGAAAAATATATGCTTGATGAATACAACCCTTTGATTTCTAATAACACTTGGGACTTAGTTCCTTTACCTAAAGGGCATAATTTAGTAAGTTGTAAATGGTTTTTAAATATAAATCCCCTAATGATAGAAATAAATAGGTATGGATAATATTTTATGGCATTCCCTACAAATATTGAAATTTATAAAATTTTAATGACGTAAAAAACACTCTAGGAAGTTTCTGTTAATTATATCCAAAATCAAGTGGAAATAAGTATATTATGTATGTAAGGATCAAGGTAGTTATATATATATATATATATATATATATATATATATATATATATATATATATATATATATATATATATATCAGTTCTAAGATTTGTATTTATAATGGTTCATTACAAAGAATTAATCCAAAAAATTAACTCTAAAAAATATTTAAAAATGCCTCTTTTGTCTCTCTTATGGCTATATAACTAACAATTGTAGAAAGGTGATTATGAATAATAATAAATTTTCTACTTTAAATTGAATCTATAAAATAAAAGATAAGGCAAATAAAATCTAGGTTCCAAGGAAAAATAACCTTGGAAGATAAAGGATTTAGGTTACGATACTATGGATGATAGATAACTCATGTTTAAAATGAAATATAAAGGTAATTAAAATTATAAGTAATATTGTGATATAATATTCTAGAAGGTTCAAAAATATAAGGAGACAAAGCAACAAATATTGGCCAAGAAAGATGTATAAGATAGGGAGAAGCAGTATTGATTGAGCAAGTAGTAGAAGAATGGATTGGGTTGGAAGAGGTTGATAAAATGTCAAATAAGATATTAGGTGAGAAGAATAAATATTATTTTGAGGTGGATGATTTGGTACTGGAAGATGAAGCTTAGGATAACCTACAAAAATACCAAAGAATGGAATTTTTACTATGATGAAGATTTTTTAGATAAATTTACAAATGAAATGATGAAGGTTTAGACGAATAAGTAATATGTAATATTTCACAAATTGTTTTATGATTATTTATTCTCTAATAACTAAAAAATGAGATGACAAAGAAAAATAAAAGTATAAAATCTCCAAGAAGGTTCTTTGGAAGAGGTAAGATTTGGTTCTCAAATCTAGAAAGAATGTTTAATAAATTAAGGAGGAAATTTCTTGATCCAGTATATAATATGGGGTCAAATTAAGGATAAAATTTATTGTATTAGTGTAAAAATGTTTTCCACACTTATTTTTTCCTTCTTATGTCATTCCCATCCTTTTAGTCTCTCTTTGTGAGAGATTTAGAAATTTTGTCATTTAACATGAATTTTAATGAGTAGGCAAGGTAAATTTCCTAAAACTTAAAATCATTTGAAATAACATAGATACAAGGGGGTAGGAATACTAAAAACAAATATAATAATATATTACCACTCTCATAAGGTCCTCATATAGAACTAGGATTGTTATTTGACTAAAATATATTTTTTCAAGCCTTAAAGGCACACCACATACCCAAATTATAACAAAAATTTATAAAACAAAATTAATAATATTATTATACAATATTTAGGTGAAAAACATTTAAAAATGACCTAAAAAATGCTTAATAATTATTTTCATCAATTACAACAGTCCGCATATGTTCTTAGGCATATTATTAAATAATTACATTTATTTTTAGGGCTCAAATTATCACTCTTGAAGATAAAATATCCATGGATTATTTTCCATTCATATTATATGTGGAAAATCCATAAAAAATATGGGTTTATATTTTGTATTTTCTGCCCTGAAAATTGCATCTCCCATATACAAAAAATGCCCTCTTTTCCCTCTTCTTTTGGATATAACTATATTTGCTTTTTGTTGTTACGTTTAACCTTCATTATATGATTTTTTTCCTTTTTATTGGATGTCCCAAAGAATTATCAAAACATGATATTCAGAAAAACCCTTCAAAAAAATGTTTTTGAATCCTTTGTATTCTTGGGTTATTTTTTGTACCTATAACTCCTGACCTGGAAGACCCAAGGCCCAAGAAGTGACTCAGTGGACAATCTACTTAAAAATATTTAAGAATGTTATGAAATAAAATTAATTATGAATGAAAAATGATACGAAGGTGAAATGTGTTTAATAAAAAGGAAAGCAAATAAGTTGATGAAAATCAATGTATAACTATAATAGAAAATTTTATTATGCTAATTTTAGTATAATATTTGATAGACTAGATGTGTGGTGTCTATGTGCTCCTTAACTTCATTGTTTTATAAAAAACTAACTAAAAATAATGGAAGTGTGAATTATTATAAAATAGAGGTAGATGAAACATTATTTGAACCATTACAAAAGTTAGTAACTACTATTTTATAATTG
This sequence comes from Torreya grandis, assembly GCA_037957365.1. Lineage (NCBI taxonomy): Eukaryota > Viridiplantae > Streptophyta > Pinopsida > Cupressales > Taxaceae > Torreya > Torreya grandis. The sequence continues at coordinate 5,786,861 of JARHVA010000358.1, forward strand.
ATGAATGTTGTGACATCACTGATTGTTGTTACTAATGAGTTATGGTTTATAATATTGACATTGCAGGAGTTGTGTGATAATGTATAAGTGGGGTTAGATATTTTATATTGGAATATATGTGTGTAACCTAATTCATATGATTTTGATGTTATCATGAGACTTGCTATGTAAAAATGGTAAACTATGATAATATATAGTGACCCAGATCCTCTCAGATCAGTTTTCCGTCCTTGAAGAGTAATAGTCCCCATGGAATGTAGTTAAAATAAAATATGAGGATAATGATGGAAAAAAAATGAATAGGGTGAAGTGAATAAATTTTCAAAAACTTTCATTCAATTTACAAATCATCAATCATGAACCATTCAAATAAACATATAGATCTAGTAAGCAAAAATAATTATCCACATAAGCATGAAACACAATAACACATCATATATGTGGGAAAAAATCAAGAGAAATAAAAAAAACTTATCTATAAAAATGGACTACATACATATAATACAAAAACCAAATTTATTGAAGCACCAAATCCATATGGAGTACCAACCCCAACTATCTAAGCACATACTTGACTAGGCTTTAGAAAGAACCCACTTGTAAGGACGCACCAAACCCATATATGAATCAACACCAAATTAATATTTGATCACATTTATAACACCTTGTTTCTCACAAAAAATATTATGATCACATTTTTTATCTCTTCACACTCTTATCCCTCTCAAACTACCTTCTAGGCCTTTTCACTCAACTAGGTCTCTTTAAGACCGATTAGGTCATATGACCCCAAACTTAATAAGTAGACACACTATCATATCTTAATTAAAAATAATATACAATATTATGATGGTATAAAATACCTCATTATCCTCAATAATTTACTATTCCATATGCATACACCCTGCTTACTTTAATAGGCCTAAACTGCCTTGTATTTATACCATTCCTTGTTCATATACTACTTAGTCGGCCAAACACCCTTAAAATATTATGTAAGACATAAAATATGTCTTTTTAAATATAATAAAAAATATTAAAATGACCTTTGTTTCCCCTTTTGGTTTTTCATCACTCAATTAGATCTCATTTCACTTTAGGTATCATGGAGACCTAATTGTATTAGGTTTGTTTAGTAATATGTTACCATTTGATCCCTTGGAAAACCTTTCACATCCATATATGTCAATATTATTTCATAAAAAACTCAAATATACCTTATCCAACATAATATAATATCCATAACACTTTTTAAGTTCAACCACCACTTGAAACACTTCATTAGCACTGTTCACATTAGGCCTTTGAACACATAAAAAAGTTTATCTTGAATAACTAAAGATAATAAATAATGTAGCGACACAAACATGAAAATAAATCATGTATATATAACTTACATGAATTAAAAACTATCACCATATTAATTATACACTTATACTCAGGGCATAGAGCCTCAAACTCATCACTACAACTTGCGTACTTAGAACTGTTAGGACTATCAAAAACATATCCATGATACATTGAATTTTAACACCAATTAACCAATTTAAAAGAATTAAAATTCATTATCATGGTAATTTGACATATATATACCATATTAAAATATAAACATAATATGTTCTAGTGGAAAATATGGGTCCTATAGACCAATTTATTGACCTCACTACACACGTACCTTACTAAGTTAGACAAGCCATTTTGGTTTCATAATTTTAACCACTATACTTGAATTCCAAGATATATAAAAATAATTAATAATACATATCAGTCTAAAATAAAATCTCCATGCACTTGGTTTCATCATTATATCATGAAAACACATTCTAATTCATCTTCTCAATGTTGCATGTGTTTTTCACTATTTACACCATTTGGCCTATTAATGGCTAGCTACCTTGGATGAGTATTTTATCACACTTGAAGGATATAAATTATCCATAAACCTTCATGGAAATGAAAAATGAGTCTCTAAATTATTCCTCCATCCATTTTCATACTATCTCCAATGCAACTTTTGACTTCTACAACTTATTTAGAAAGAAACATGTAACTTAACATATTCTCCCTCCTCTCTTTAACCAATACCATTTGGAGGTACCTAAGAGAGTCGAATAAAAGATCCAATATCTTACCTAATAAATTCAATCCATCCTAATGAATTTTGATTAATATCTTCAACATCATGTCTTTATTAGGGTTCTAGGAGGGTTTAAACTTGTTTCCACTCTTAACAATCATTCATAAGCATATCCCCTCAATCCAAAAACTAGTGCATAGAATTTTGAGATAATAACCTTCCCAATATAACATGAAATATTTATGTTCCCATCTAAATGTTTTATGAGATAATGATAACAATAAAATCCTTCTCAGGTTGACAACCCTTAATTATGAGCACTTGAGAGATCTCCAAACAAATTTTCATGCTTTGTCCTTCAAATTATGACCTCAAACTACATGAACAAACTTGAAAAAACATACCTCACCTTGAAAAATGATTACATGAGTTAAAAATCCTTGAAATATGATCACGACCCTTCATTAGGCCACACTCTTTCTCTTTTCTCTATAGACCTTGACTTGCATATCGCATTAGGCCTTAAATTGACCTTCATGCCTCTTTCCATGTACTCTCCATCTCAATGACATACTCAATAAAAATATCTCATTATTAAACACTACCATGAATCCTTCACATGCCTTGATAATAAATCATGATACCTCATTAGGCCAGGTAGGGTCTAGGAGTGGTCTAGATGTAGACTTGTTTTAAAGGTCCTACCCCTATAGACTCACCTTAAGAATCTCATGAGTACTCTAATGCCTCATATACATTCTCAAATAGCCTCATAAAAACACTCATGATTTTTTTCATTCATCTCACCATGCCACCATGCTCAAACCTTATCACAAGGTTTCTTTATGCCATGACTAGTCTTAGGCTACTTAATAACTTGATGCCTTGACCTGTTCCTTTCATGGCATGACCTTAAAAAAACATAAAAAAAAAAGATATAATACATTATACCTCACTCATGTCACTACACCATTCTCTTTATAATGAAAACAATATTCCACATCCTCATAAAGACCTAAAACCACATGACCAAGCATCATATGACTTGACATCTCTCTTTCATACAATTAAGCACCATTAACACCTTGACATGTACCTTATTATAACCATAAGAAATTATTTACCTTAAAATTATCTCTTGCCTTCAAATGCATCTTATCACATGGCTTCCTATCCAGACATTAGTTATCTTTAACCATCTTCTATGACCTATACCTTCCATGTTCACATCACTCACATACACAAGTTAACCTGAACCTTGACATCATCCAATAGAAAAGACAATTCTCAACAATATCACCTTGTAAAATCATGTGCATACCTAAATAACCACTGACCGTGCACTTTCACTAGATGCAACTTGGCATTAATGACATCAACCTTGACATCAATGACAATAATATGCCAAAAAAATCTCCCTTTATTATTGATGGCAAACAAACTATAACCTAATCATTCTCATCTCCCCATTTTGGTATTTATCCCCCTTTAACATTAATTATAAAGGTTCTTCCACAAAATCTCATTTGATCCTTGGACTTCAATAAACCATGTTTCTTATGACTTCTACCTCAGAGACACTAGATGACAACCACTCTTAGAAACTAATCATTCTCACAAAACTAGGTCTTTTATCAAATAAACATGATCACACCTTGTCCTTGATATGATTGACATGAATCAAATTTTTATCACACACTAGGCCACCACATTATTAACATTAACTAAATAATTAGGCATTCACCCTTTGTCTTCATAGCTTAAGATCACTACATGAGTCATTAGGACTCTCAAACCATCCTCATCTTACTTCAAACATTTCTAATATACCAACAACACTTTAATATTTGTTAATAGTCTTAATGATAAGTACCAAGATTCCACTTACTAATGAGTGTCTCCATGAAACCTAATAGAGTCACCCCTTACTATAGGTCACTAGAATAACACAAACTCAGGAGATTACCAGATATCCATGCTCTCACAAGACTAATGATCCTTTAGGATACTTTTAGGCTTGAATATCCTCTTTGGCTTAACCTCTTCATCATTTATGTGGTCAATAATCAGAGCTGATAATAAACACTCTTGATACTATTCAATATCTAGTCTATGCTCTACCATAAAAAATAATCCATTTTGGGTTGTAGACTGATCAAAACTGAGCTTGACTGTCTTTGGCTTCCACACCTTGGTTTGTATTCTTTCTTGAACTCTAGGAGATTGAATATTCTTGTTCTATCTTGATGATTTGTGATGAAAAAATATTGCAATATGACCAATGTTAAGAAAATTATAGCAAAAAACCATCACTCATATATATTGATTGATGTAGACTGTGACTCCTTCCATTATCCCATGAGTACTCACTCTTGGAGGGTCTTCTACACTCTCTTGCTCTATGACTAAACTAACTACATGAGAAAAACTAACCATTGAATGAATCTACATACCTTATAGCATTAAGATCTCTAAAATAATTTGTCTTCATATTATTTTTGAGGTTGACCTTCTTATTCACATTAGCATTCTCCTTGTTTTCCTTTTGATCTAGTTTGAAACCAAGACCTGAATTATAATTGGCAAAATTTTGAATACTCAAAATTTCATCTAGAGCCTCAGTTCTCTTTTCAAACTTCTCATAGGTCTTCATCTTTCTAGTTTCTTGATCTAAATTTGAATTTAAGGACTCCATTTCTAATTCATACCTAGTGCATTCTTCTTCCTTATCCTTTAGGCTAGTAGTGACTATCTCCATCTAAGTTTTAACTTGATTGATGATCTCATCATGCTTCTTGGATGTGTTACTTTGTCTCTCTTCAAACAAACCAATTTACTCTTCATAGTCCTTAATTGATGATCTTAGTTGCTAATTCTTCCTTTTTTGGAACTTCAACTCCTCTCGAGCACTCACCAATTTTACCTCAAATTCATCAACCATAATGTCTTTCCATTTTTAGAAACCCTCATAGCCTATTTGTATATCCATGAATAAGTTTCATTATTTCCATGCTCATACTATCATCATCACTATCAAATGTAGTTATGTCACTTACATCAGATGAACTATTATCTTCTTTGGTATAGAAACTTCTCTTGTTATTTAATGACCCTTTCTTGAATTCATACTTATTGATTTTTTTAGGCTTAAACACCTTCTTTTCATCACCATCATCTTCATCATGCCCAGTCTTATCCTTGTTAGGACACTTAGATTCCAAGTAACCAATCTTACCACAATTGAAATATTTGAAAGGTAACTTACTCTTATACTTACCAAATCCAATCTTCAATTTCCTATAAAACATGGATATCAATTAATTATCATTAATATCTAAAATTAACTCATCATTTACCTTCTTGGATTTTAACTTCTTCTCAGCTTTGAATGTTTCTTCCTTTTTAGAAGTTTTTATTTCATTTATTCTCATCTCATAGGCAATCAAGATGCCATGAAGCCCATCCATCTGAAGTGTGTCTATATCTTATATTTATTCTACTAAAAACACCTTTAAATCAAATTTTGAAGTTAGTTATCTCAATACTTTGTTTACAATTTTAGACTCTTTCACTTATTCTCTAAGACCTCTTATGACATTGAATACTTCATCAACCCTTAACAAGTAAGATGGAATGTTCTCATCTTCCTTCATACTTATACATTTAAATAACCTTCTATGGGTCTAAAATTTATACATCTTCACCTTGGTGTCTCTTTCATAGATAGTCTTCAACTTATCCTATATCATCTTATCTGAATCATAGTGCAACACCTTCACAAACTCTACCTTTGATAGGCCACATAGAATGACATTCATTACCTTGGAATTTCTCTCACTTTCCTTCTTACTAGTTGTATCAGTTGGTGGTGTAAGAGGTGGAGTATATCCATCCACAATTTACTACCATATGTCATGACCCATTGACATTATATTTGTCCTCATTCTGATGTTCTAAAATGCATAATTAGTCCCATTGAAGAATGGAGCCTTACTGGTAGATAAATCTCCTTGAACTTGAATACTAGCCATTTTTTCTTCTATGATCCCCTTTAGGATGTTAGGCTTGATTTAAAGGACTTTCTCTGATACCAATTAATGGAAGCATAATTATTGAGATGGTGGGGGTGAATTATTATTCAAAACCTTTCATTCAATTTATACTTAAGCAATTATGAACCATAAGAACACATCATGTATGTGGAAACCCTCAAGGAGAATAAAACCCACTGATATCTACACATGGAATATAGACCTATAAGACAAAAACCAAATTTAGTGAAGCACCAACTCCACATGGAGCACTAACCCCAACTATCCAAGCACCTAATTAACTAAGCTTTAGTAAGCACCCACTTGCAAGGAGGCACCAAACCCCTAGATGAATCAATACCAACTCATCCACTTGATTGCTTTGATCACCTATAGAACACCTTGTTTCTCACATAATATATTATGATCACCTTCTTTGTCTCTTCACACTCTTATCCCTCTCAAACTACCTTCTAGGCCTCTTCACTCAACTAAGTCTATTTAAGACTAATTAAGTTATATGACCTTGAACTTCATATGTAGACACATTATCAAATATTAATTACATATCCTCTACACTCCTATGATGGTATATAATACTTACTTCTAGTCAACAATGTGTTATTTCATATTCATACACTCTACTTACTTTAATAGGCCTACAAATGCCTTTCATATACCATTCCTCATTCATATACCACTTAGTCAACCAAACACCCTTAAAATCTTAGGTCAACCATAGAATAGGTCTTATTAAATATCATAAAAAATATTCAAATGGCCTTTTTTCCCCTTTTTTATCTATCATGAATCAATTAGACCTCATTTCACTTTAGATCTCATGGAGACCTAATTGCATTAGGTCTATTTAGTAATACATTACCATTTGATCCCTTATAACACATTTAACCTACATATACATAAAAATTATTTTATAAAAAAATCAAATAGACCTTATCTAGCATGCTCTGAGCTCACACTTTTTAGGTTCAACCACCACTTGAAAGACTCCATTAGCATCGTTCACATTAGGCCTTTGAACACATAAAAAAGTCTATCTTGAACAACTAAAGATAACACACCATTTAGACACATAACCATGATAATAAATCACTTATACATAAACTAAATGAATTTAAAAATATAACCATATGCATTAGATACTTCCAATTATGGAATAAAGCCTCAAACTCATCACTACAACTTGCTTACTTAGAACTACCATGACTGTCAAAAAAACAATCATAAAACATTAACCTTCAACACATGTATGACTATTTTAAAATAATTAAAATGCATGTTATTTATCCTATAACATATAAAAACCATCTTCAAATATAAACATCATATGGTCTAGTGGTAACTATTGGTCTTATAGACCAATTTGTTAACCTCACTACACATAGACCTCACTAAGTCAGATAAGCCATTTTGGTTTCATCATTTCCACCACTATACCTAACTTAAAAGATATATATCAAACATTAATAAGATATAAAATTATAAAATAACATCTCCATGCAATTGGTTTCATCATTATATCATGAAAACACATTCCAATTCATCTTCTCACTATTGCTTGGGTTTTTCACTGTTTACACCATTTGGCCTGTTAGCGATTGGTTAAATTAGATAACTAGTTTAGCATATGTGAGTTATATAAAATATCCATAAAAATTAATTAAAATGAAACAAGATTCTCTACCTTTTTCCTCCACCCATTTTCTTACTATTTCCAATGTAACTTTTAACTTCTAGATCAACTTCTTCAGAAATAAGACAATAACTTAACATTCTCCCTCCTCTCTCTAACCAATACAACCTAGAGGTACCTAGTAAATTCCAATAAAATATATAATATATTTTATAATAAATTCAATCCATTTGTAGCACTTTTGAGAAACATCTTTAACATTGGGTCTTTATTAGCGTTCTAGGAGGGTTTAAACCTATTACCACTTTTAATGATCATTTATAAAGTATAGCCCTTCAATCCAAAAACTAATGCCTATAATTTTGATCTAGGAAACTTTAAAATATACTATAAAATTTTTAGGTTCACATGAAATTTTTTGATGAGCTAATGATCACAAAAAATCCTTCTCAAGTTGAGAACCCTTCATTTTGAGCACTCGAGAGACCTCCAAGCAACTTTTCATGTCTTGTCATTCAAACTATGAAATCAAACTACATGAACAATATTGAAACAGTATAAATCTCTTTTTAAAATTATTACACGTGTTTGAAAATCTTTAAATCTGATTATGACCCTTCATTAGGCCACACTTTCTCTCTTTGCTCTTTAGACCTTGACCTACAAACCATATTAGGCCTTAAAAATAATCTTCAATCCTTTTCCATTCACTCTCAATAAAAATAACATATTCAATCAAACTTTATCATGCTTAAAAACTACCATACATCCTTCACATGCCTTAAAAATATATCATGATACCTCCTCATTAGGCTAGATAAACATCAGGAGTGGTCTAGGTGTAGACTTGGTCTAAAGGTCCTACCCCTATAGACTCACCCTAAGAATCTCATGAGTGATACAATAACTCACATACATGATAAAATATCTTAATAAAACCACTCATTCCTATTTTTACTCCTCTCACCAAGACACCATGCTCAAACCTTATCACAAGGTCTCTTTGTGCCATGACTAGTCTTAGGCTACTTAAGCACTTGATGCCTTGACTCATTCCTTCCATGTCATGACCTCAAAAAAATATCAAACAAACAAATATAAGACATTATACCTCACTCATATCACCACACCATTCTCTTTATAATGAAAAGAATCTTCCACATCCTCAGATAAACCTAAAACCATATGACCAAGTATTATATGACTTGACATCTCTCTTCCATGCAATTGAACACTTTTGACACCTTGAACTATGCCTTCATGAAGCCATAATACATTAGTTACCATAAAATTATCTTTTTAATTAAAATGTATGATGTCACATGGATTCCTATGCAGACATTAGTTATCTTCAACCTTATTCCATGACCTGTACCTTCCATGCTCACATCACTCACATACACAAGTTTACCTAGACCTTGTCATCAACCTTGACATTATCTAATAGAAAAGATAATGATAAATAATTTCACCTTGTAATATAATGTAGATACCTTAGTGACCAATCATCATGCACTTTCAATAGATGCACCTTGACATTAATGACACCAACCTTGACATCAATGACATCAACCTTGACATCAATGATAATAATATGACAACAGATAATAATTTGGCAAACTACAATTATATAAACCATTTTCCTTGGGAAGGTGATTTATCTACTTGGACTAGAAAAAAGAGAGGGATATCTTATTGACATGCTTATTTGACCTAAAAATTAAAGACTTAATTTGATTTTATTGGAAGACTATAATCTAGATTGGTCTTATTGGCATGTTGTTATCATTGATGTCATTGATGTCAAGGTTAATGTCATTGATGTCAAGGTGCATCTAGTGAAGATGCATGGTGAGTGTTCATTGAGGTATGTGCATGATATGAGAAGGTGATATTTTGAGCATTGAATTTTCTATTGGTTGATGTCAAGGTTTAGGTCAAATTAAAGTTCTTAGTGTTATCATTTAAGTTTATTGTAAAGGTATGGTGATAAGTAGGTCTACAAGAGTGTTTTTGTGAGTAAATCTATTTGGCAATGTGTTTTTATGACAAGATTATGAGCATTGAAGGTATGTAGTGTGAAAGATATTATGGTATTGGTTATGAGTGTTATTTCCTTATTGTCATTGTTGACAAATGCATATGTAGTAGGTCTATGAGGTTAAGTGCTTAAGTAGCCTAAGCCTAGTCATGACATGAAGATACCTTATGAGAAAGTATGATCATGGTGGATTGGTGAGATTAGTGCACACATAAATGAGTGGTTGTATTAGGTTGCTTGAGTATGTGAGTGATGTGAGCATGGAAGGTATAGGGCATGAAAGATGTTTGAAGACAAATAATGTCTACATAGAAATCCATGTGACAAGATGCATTTGAAGGGAAAAAAGAATTTGAAGGAAAGATATATTTTTAAGGAAACTAATGTCCTATGGTTGCATGAAGGCACATGTCAAGGTCTCTAAGGTGTTTAGGTACATGGAAGAAATATGTCTAGTCATATGAAGCTTGGTCATATGGTTTTAGGTCTATATGGGGTTGTGGAATATTATTGTGATTAGAAAGAAAATGGTGTAGTGATATGAGTGTGGTGTGGTGTCTTATATCTATGGTTGATTTTTTGTTGAGGTCATGATATGGAAGGAACATGTCAAGGCATCAAGTGCATTATAAGCTTGAGTTTAGTCATGGCATGGTAGAGGTATGAGATGGTGGCATGGTAAAGTGAGTGATCTCAGATAAGTGAGAAATTTTTTGGAATTATATATGATTTTTATTTAGGTGTATAATCCTTCAAAAGTGTTGTAAGGTGGGTCTTTGAGGGCAAGGCATTTTATCTTGGTCTATACTTGGACCCTACCTGGCCTAATGAGGTATCATGATATATTATTAAGGCATGTGAAGTATTTATGGTAGTATTTAAGCATGAGAGAGGTTTTATTTCATGATAGTGAGACTTTTAGAATGATAGTGAGGTGTTGAGAGAATGGAAAGAGGCATGCAGGTCAATTCAAGGCCTAGTAAGATATGAAGACTATGGTGTAGAGAGAGAGTGTAGCCTAATGGGGTATCAATATTAGTTTCCAAGTAAAGTGTGAGTATATGAGAATTTAAAATGGTGATTTAATTTTTTTTAGTCATGTGCATGAATTTTGAGGTTCTATTTTGAAGGACAAGTCATGAAAAGTTATTTAGAGGTCTCTCGAGTGCTCAAAATGAAGGGTTCTCAACCCGAGAAAGATTTGTTTGTTATCATTAATTCATAAAAAAATTTCATGGGAACATAATAATTTCATAGTATTTTTTTAAGGGTAATAGATAAAAGTTATAGGTATTAGGTTTTATATCAAGGGGCTATGATTTATGAATGATAGTTAAGAGTGGAAATAGGTTTAAACCCTCTTAGAAACCTAATAAGGACCTGATGTTGAAGATGTTGATAAAAATTTCCAAAAATGGATTGGTATGATTAATTAATATATTTTATATTTTATTTTACTCTACCATGTACCTCTATTTGGTATTGGTTAGAGAGAGGAGAGATAAAATGATGAGTTATAGGCTTATTTTTGAAGAAGTTATTGTAGAAGTCAAAATTTGCATTGGACATAATAAGAAAATGGATGGAGGAAGAAGGTAGAGACTAATTTTTAATGTAAATTAATTGTTTTGGATATTTTATAGTCGTAATTTTTACTAAACTAGTCATCCAAGTAGGCTAGTCACTAACAGGCCTAATGGTGCAAATAATGCAAAACCCATGCAGTAATGAGAAGTTAGTTATAAGTGTTTTTTCAAGGTAGATTGATAGATTAAAGTAAATGGAGTTATTTTTAATTAATTTTAAGTCATTTAAATTTATTTTATTTTTAAATATAGTGTAAGTGGTGAAAATAATGAATCCAAAATGGCTTGTCTAGCTCATTGAGGTTTGTGTGTAGTGAGGTCAACAAATTAGTCTGTAAGACCAATAGTTGACACTAGACCATATGATGTTTATATTTTAATATGGTTTGGAGATGTTATAGGATAATTTTAATTATTTTTTAGTCCCTATACAAGTCTTATAATGATAATGTTTCATGACTATGTTTTTGACAGTCTTAACAGTTTTGAGTAAGCAAGTGGCAGTGATGAAAAGCTGGATTTGAGTGAAATTTCATGAAAGAGTGATGAAATTTAGTCCATGTTATTTTTTTTGTGACTTTAAAGTATTTTTAATTATTTTAAAATATTATAAGTTAGTGTAGGAGGTTAAAAATTTGAAGTCAAAATGGCTTGTCTGGTTTAATCAAGACTATGTGAGATAAGGTCAAGAGATTGGTTTGCAAGACCAATGTTTGATATTAGAGATTATAGATTTTGTGATTTATTTTATTAAGACAATGATATATAAAAATTTTAATGTATTGAGAATCATTTATATTATCCTTTCATGTTTTGGATGTCAAGTAGTTTCATGACTAGTTTTTGAAAGTTCTGGCAGTTTTGAGTGAGCATACTAAAGATATGAGTTTAATCATTTTTGACCTAATTTCAAGTGATTAAATAATATGGTGATGAATATTAGGTAATTTATATTATTTTTATGTGTTTTATTGATAATTTTTGAGTGGATTAAGTAGGTTTGAGCTTTGGTATTAAAAGGCATATTTTTGTTGTACATATGCCTAATAGGATTGAGTACTAATGAGGGGTTTCAAGTAGTGATTTGTTATAAAATGTCTTGTTGAGACTATAAGAAATTATTTGGGGTATATTTAATGTTATATGATATTTTAATTCTATTTTTTGAGTTTTAAAGTGTTCCAATGAAGGTAAAGTGTAACATGTGTCTAAAGAAGGCTTATTAGGTTTCCATAAGGCCTAAAGGAGGATAAGGCCTAATGAGGGTGTGACCAACTAAATTGTGTGATTTATTATTTTTTATAACATGTTATAAGTTATTTTTAATTTTAAATCTAAGTTTTTAAGTGATTTTGGTCGACCAAGAGGTGTGTTTTCATAAGTTATGTATATAAACAAGGCATATTATGCCTATTTGGGAAAGTTAAATGATTGGATAAAGGAGTAAATATGATTGAAGATCCTTGAGTGGAAGTAGGTATTATATAAAATAAAAATATATTATATGGAATGTCATGAATATATAATATGAGTTATTATTATGAATATCAAGGTCATATGACCTAATTAGTCTTGAAGAGACATAGTTGAGTGAAGAGGCTTAGAAGGCAGTTTGAGAGGCATAAGAGTGTGAAGAGCTAAAGAGGTGGTCATCATATGTTGGTTGAAAAACATAGTTTTATAAATGTGATCAAATCAACTGGGTGGTTAAGTTGGTGCTGAGTCATCTAGGGGTTTGGTGCCTCATTGCAAGTAGGTGCTTGTTAAAGCCTAGTCAAGTGGGTACTTGGCTAGTTGGGGATGGTGCTTCACTAAATTTGGTTTTTTATTATAGGAATATAGTAAATTTGTAGTTATTAGTAGTTTTTATTCCCATTTAGGGTTTCTAACATATTTTATGTGTTCTTGTATTTCATTTTCATATGTATGTTTACTTGTGTTTTTATTGATCTATATGTTTGTATGAATGGCTCATGAATGTTAAGTAGAATTGAATGAATGTTTTGAAGATTTATTCACCCCCCCTATTAGTCATTATGATTCTAATAATTGGTATCAAAGCTTGGTAATTTAAATTAGGCCTAACAACTTGAAGGTGATCCTAAGAAGCACAAGATGTCTGGTGATCAAGAAGACAACATGTATGATGGAGAAATATACTATGATAATTAAGAAGGAGAAGCTAAAGTAGACCTTGAATCGAAGCTCATAAGTACCCTATATGATTTGAAGCATAAAAATAAGATGAAGAATGAGTATATATCTATGGTTAAGGGTCTTAAGGAATATATATGTACCTTGAAGAGTGACTGGGTTAAAGAAGCCAAAAGGGATGAGAAAATCATCAAGGATCTCATGAATCAGTTAGAAGGTGTTAATACAAAATTTAGATCAAAAGAAGTTGAGTATGATTATTTGAATATAGAGATATATTATTTGAAGGTTGAGCATGAGTATCTTGTAGACAAGGTGAGCAAGTTTGAGAAAGATCATGAAAAGATATAACAAATTAAGAGAACCAACATGAAAGTCAACATGAAGAGACCAATCAAGCAACCTAGTATAATGAGGTATTCAAATTCTTTCAATGGTTATTGTTTTTATTGTCATATATTTGGTCATATAGCAAGTGATTAAAGAATGGTCTCAAGATATGAGTTGTCATGGGACCATGGGAGAAGGAATGATCAATAAAGAGGTATGAATATTAATGTTGTTTGCTACTATTGTCATAATGTGGTGCACATTGCAATATTTTTTCCTAATAGAGTTATAAGGCCCTCAATACATAACAAGGTATGTGGAGCTCCTAGAGTGCATGAGAAAGTTCAAACATTTGTATGGAAACCAAAGATAGTAAAGGTAAGTCATGATCAATAAATTAGTCAAAATGGAATATTTTCTAAGGTAGAGCAAGGTTTAGATGTGAAAGAATGTCAAGAACATGTGTTATCTACATATATTGACAAGGAAGTTAAAGAGAAGAAGGATGACAAGGTGGATGAGTTAAATGTTTCATTTAAGCCTAAGTAGATTCTAAAGAGGGATTATTAGTCTCATGACTAAAATATGGATGAGAAGAGTGGATTGGAGATCAAGGAATCTCTTGAGTTCATGGTGTTTTATTTCCTTATGAAAATGGGTGAATCTATTAATATTCATGGAGACACTCATTTATCTATAGAAGCATGAGGTTGTAGTAAAAAAAGATTCATCTTGAGAAGATTCTAGGTTGTCTATGTTTTAAGGTATGAGTATGTTCTTTGTAGATTGTATGTATATGACAAGGTAAAAGGTATTTTGGTTAGTATGAGCATTGTTTTTTAAGATCATTTAATGAGGATCCATGGTATGGAATGCAAAATTCTATGCATGATTCATTTTCAAATTTCATTTTGCATTATTTTTGAGTAGTTTGAGAGTTTAGGGAGATTAGAAGCTCTGAGGAGGTAGCATGGTGAGAGATTTAAGGTTGACATTAGGATTCTGAGGTTAAATAGTAGTCAATTGGTATATGAGAGATGTTTGAAGGAATATGAGGATGTTTTGAGAGTCTTAATGATTCATGTGGTGAGCTCAAGTTGTGAAGACAAAGGGGGAGTCCCTAATTCTTTAGTTGATGTCAAGAATATGGTGGCTAATGTGTCATCAAAGGTTTGATTCATATCATTCATGTCAAGTTAAAGGTGAGTGGTCTTGTGATCTAAGAAAATTTGAAGGAGATATGCATGGATTAAGGAGGGGCATGTTCTTATAATGCTTCATATTTTATGTGTTGATATTTTTCTGTAAGAAGGTGTGATTCTAGATGTTTTAGGTGTGATCATGCTTATTTGATAAAATAACTAGTTATAGGAGAATGAATACTAGAGGGAGATGTATCTTTTTAAGAGAATGATTAGTTTCTTAGAGTGGTTGATATCTAGTTTTTGTGAGGATAATCATCAGCTCAGGGGGATATTTGTATCTTTATGTTGTGAAGTGTCAAGACATTGAGGTAGAAGTCATAAGAAGCATGGTTTATTGAGGTACAAGGATCAGATGTAAATTTTTGGAAGATCCTTTGTCATTAATGTCAAAGGGGGAGAAATAAAAAATGGGGAGATGAGAATGATCAAGTTATAGTGTGTTTTCCATCAATGATAAAGGGTGAATATTTTGGTATGTTGTTGTCATTAATGTCAAGGTTGATGTCATTAATGTCAATGTGTATCTAGTGAAGGTACATGGTGAGTGTTCATTGAGGTATGTGCATGATATTATAAGGTGAGATTATTGATAATTGTCTTTTCTATTGGTTGATGTCAAATTTTAGGTCAACTTGAAGTTGTCAATGTTGTCATTGAAGGTTCTTGTGAAGGTATGATGACAAGTAGGTATATAAGAGTGTTATTTTGAAAAAATCCAATTGGCAATGTGTGTTATGACAAGATTATGAAAATTGAAGGTATGTAATGTGAAATAGAGTATTGTAGTGGTTATGAGTGTTGTTGTCTTATTTCCATTGTTAACAAATGCATAGGTAGAAAGTCTTTAAGGTCAAGTGCTTAAGTATCCTAAGCCTAGACATGGCATGGAGATACCTTATGAGAAGGTATGAGTATGGTGTCTTGGTGAGATATGTGCACATATGAATGAGTTGTTGTATGAGGTTACTTGATTATGTGAGTGATGTGATCGTGGAAGGTGCAATTCATGGAAGATTTTTGAAGATAACTAATGTTTGCATAGGAAACCTTGTGACAAGATGAATTTGAAGGCAAGAGAGAATTTGAAGGCAAGAGAGAATTTGAAGGAAAGAAATAATTTTAAGGAAAGAGATAATTTGAAGGAAAGAGATAATTTTAAGGAAACTAATGTCTTATGGTTACATGAAGGCATAAGTCAAGATGTCAAAGGTGTTCAAGTGCATAGAAGAAAGATGTTTAGTCATATGAAGCTTGAACGTGTGGTTTTAGGTCTATATGAGGCTATGGAAGATTTTTGTCATCAAAAATAGAATGTTTTAGGGATATGAGTGTGGTGTAATGTCTTATATCTACTTGGTTGATGTTTTGTTAAGGTCATGACATGGAATCAATAGGTCAAGGCATCAAGTGAATTAGAAGCTTGAGTCTAGTCATGACATGGTAGAGGTATGAGATAGTGGCATGATGAAGTGAGTGATCTCAAAAAAATGAGAAGTTTTTTGTCATTGTATAGGCTTATGAGTTAGGTGTATAAGCCTTTAGAAGTGTTTTAAGGTAAGTTTTTGAGGGTAAGGTATTATATTTTGGTTTGTACTTGGACCTTGGTTGGCATAATGAGGTATCATTATCTATTGTCAAGGCATGCGAAGGATGTATGAAAGTATTTAAGCATGAGAGAGGTTGTATGGCATGAGAGTGAGATGTTAAACATGATAGTGAGGTGTTGAGGGCATGTAAAGAGGCATGAGGTCAGTTCAAGGCCTAGTAAGGTATGAAGACTATGGTGTAGAGAGATAGTGTGTATCCTAATGGGATATCAAGATCAATTTATAAGGCAAGTGTGAGTAGGTGAGCATATAAAAATTTGATATAATTTTTTTTGTGCATGTGCATGAATTTTCAGGTTCTATTTTTAAGGAAAAGGCATGAAAAGTTGTTTGGAGGTCTCTCAAGTGCTCAAAATAAAGGGTTATTAACATGATAAGAATTTTATTGTGCACATTAGCTCATCAAAATTTTGAATTTTAACATAATAAGTTCATGGATGTTTTTAAAGGGTCCTAGATAAAAATTACAGGTATTATTTTTTTGGATTGAGGGGCCATGCTTTATGAACAATCGTTAAGAGTGGAAACAAGTTTAAACCCTCTCAGGCACCTAATAAGGACTCAATGTTGAAGATGTTGATAAAAAGTTCCCATAATGGATTGGAATGCTTAGGTAATATATTATTTATTGTATTTTACTCTCCCATGTACCTTTAGGTGGTATTGGTTAGAGAAAGGAGAGAAAGAATGTTGAGTTATAGGCTTGTTTCTGAATAATTTATTGTAGAAGTCAAAATTTGCATTGGATATAATAATAAAATGGATGGAAGAAGAAAATAGAGACTCATGTTTCATTTCCATGAATATTTATGGATAGTTTATAGTCATAAATTTTACTAAACTAGGCATTAATGAGAGGTTGGTTCTAAGTGTGTTTTCAAGGTAGATTGATGGATTAAAGTGTATGAAGTTTTTTTTAATGAATTATAAGTCATTTAAATTTATTTTATTAGTTTTAAATATAGTGTAAATGGTGAAAATAATTAATCTAAAATGGTTTGTTTAGCTCAGTGAGGTATGTGTGTAGTGAGGTCAACAAATTATTTTGTAAGACCAATAGTTGCCACTAGACCATATGATGTTTATATTTTAATATATTCTATAGATGTGATAGGATAATTTTAATTAATTTTAAGTCTTTTTAAGTCCTTATATATGTTTTATAAGGTCAATTTTTCATGACTATGTTTTTTTACAGTCTTAGCAGTTTTGAGTAAGCAAGTGGTAGTGATGAAAAGTTGGATTTGAGTGAAATTTCATGAAAGAGTGATGAAATGTAGTGAATGGTGTTGTTTTTTATGAATTTAAATTCTTTTTAATTATTTTAAAATCTTGTAAGTTAGTGTAAGAGGTTGAAAATTTGAAGCCAAAATGGCTTGTCTAGATTAAACAAGACTGTATGAGATAAGGTTAGGATATTGGTATGCAAGACCAATGTTTGCTATTAGATATTATGGTTTTTGTGATTTAGATTGTTATAAATATGTTATATAATATTTTTAATGTATTTATAATAATTAAAAGTGTCCTTTTAGGTGTTGAATGTCAAGTAGTTTCATGACTGATTTTTTAAAATTTTGGCAATTTTGAGTGAGCATATTGAAGAGATGATTTTAAGCCTTTTTTCCATGAGTTGAAGTGTTTAAAGAATATTTTTATTACCATAAGGTAATTTATATTAATTTTATGTGTTTTAATGATAATTTTTTAGTGGATCAAGTGAGTTTGAGCTTTAGTATTGAAAGATAGATTTTTGGTTTAAATAGGACTGAGTAATAATGATGGGTTTAAAGTAGTGATTTGTTGTAAAATTTCTTGTTGAGACTAGAAGACATTAGTGTGGGTCTATTTTAATTTTATATGATATTTTAATTCTATTTTTGGATTTTTTAATTGTTCCAAGTACGAAAAAGTGTAATGTGTGTCTAAATAAGGCCTATTAGTCTCCATAAGGCCTAAACGAGGATAAGGCATAATAAAGGTGTGAATGAATTATTTGTGTGATTTATTCTCTTTTATAATGAGTTTTAAGATATATTTAATCCCTAATATAATTTTTTAAGTTATTATGGTTGAACACGAGGTGTGTGTTCATAAGTTGTGTATATAAACAAGGCATATTATGCCTATTTGGGGAAGTTAGAGGATTAGATAGAGGAGTGAATATGATAGAATGTACTTGAGTGGAAGGAGGTATTATATAAAATAAAAAAATATTAGAGGGAATATCATGAATATATAGTAGGAGGTTTGAGTGTGAAGATCAAGGTCATATGACCTAAACAGTCTTGAAGAGACCTAGTTGAGCAAATAAGTTTAGAAGGCAATTTGAGAGGGATAAGAGTGTGAAGAGATAAAGAGGTGGTAATCATATATTTGTTGAGAAACATAGTTTTATGAAGGTGATAAAATAAATTAGGTAGCTAAGTTGGTGCTGAGTCATTTAGTGGGTTGGTTCCTCCTTGCAAGTAGGTGCTTACTAAAACCTAGTCAAGTGGGTTCTTAGATAGTTGGGGTTGGTGTTCCATGTGGAGTTGGTGATTCATTAAATTTGGTTTTTGTCTTATAGGAATGTATTCCATTTTTAGAGATTAGTGGGTTTTCTTCCCCTTGATGGTTTCCCACATATGTAATGTGTTCTTGTATTTCATGTTTATATGTATGGTTGCTTGTGCTTTGATTGATCTATATGTTTATATGAATTGATCATGAATGTTAAGTAGAATTGAATGAATGTTTTAAAGACTGATTCACCCCACCTCTCAGTCATTTTGATTCTAACAAGTCTATGTCTACTAAATAATCTTGATAGTAGATGAAATATCAATTAGAGGTGGAAAGTAATGATACAAGAGTTATGTATTGAAGACTATATACAATCTAAGATAAGAAGGTAGATTAAGCTCAAAAAATTGATCTCCTACTTTATTGATCATTATGTTGTTTGTATTTTACATTAGCCTATTTTATAATTATTTTAACTTGATGATGAATTAATTGAATACACTCAATGAATTTTTAAAAAATCAACTTTATTTTGAGCTAATGTAAAAGTTACTATTAAGTTTAGAATAATATTAGCTACATAAATGGGTGCCAAAGGTTGGAAACCCAAGTACACCTAGAAAGGGCTATGTGTAGTAGAGTTTTGTAGAGCTATATTTTAGTTGTGCTAAATGAAATGTAGACTTTCATCCCAAGTGTGTTACTTATTTCAATTGTACTCTCTTAAAAGATGAAATTTCATCTTATTTATCACTTCCTTTTGTCCATCATTCTATCGATGAAAGGTGGTATATGTTTTCAAATTTATGTCTAGCATAGACCAAAGTAATTTCTATAAATTGTTTAAGAACCTTGTATCTGTATTAAATAATATGGTTTTTGGGATTCCAATGTGAAACCAAACATGCTGAAATTATAGTTGAGTTATATCTAGATTTGATACCTCTTTATTACAAGGCATATGAATTATTGTCTTTGAGAAACTATCAACTACCACATAAACAAAATCCTATCAACTACTACATAAACCAAATCATTACCATTCTTATTATTCTAAGATAAATTCCATGGAAATGGAATCCCATGTTCTCTTTATAATTGGTATAGATGTGTAAAAATATTGTTTCTTATTAATAAAATTATAAATTGCACATGCAATATAATAATTGATGTATTTGGATACATTAAAACTAAGATGTTCCTAGAATAAGTAATTTTTCAACACCACGAGAGTTTTATCAACTCCAAAATGTCATGTAAATTTGATAAATGACCCTTTTATATTTGTTTATTTCTCTCTACCTCATGAAAAATTTGAAAGTGCCCAAGTTGATATATGATTCCATCCTAAAAGTAGAAGTATAGAATTTAATTACCAAAACAAAAATTAACTATTGGGTGACTCAATTTATGAGTTCATCTAATAATGCACTCAATTTATGTCCACATGTTTCAATTATAGAAATGAGAGTTTGAACTAGTAGGTGACTTAGATAATCTATGACTAGATTGACACTTCCATTCTATATACTTGATGTTCTAATCGAATCACTAAAGATAAGAAGACCATTTTTGATGTCAATCTTCCTACAACTTATTCTGAGCTTGGAAGAATTGAAATAACTTTTAATTTGTGTGGATCATAGTCTCCTTGCTTAATACATAATGTTATATTCTTGAATAATAACATAAATCTCATAATCATAGGTTAGGTAGTTTATTAATAGTGTAGTGAATGTTTTTATATGGTAATCAAATGAGTGGCCATGTTGAGTGAGGACCATTCCAAGTGAAAATTTAGAGGTGTACAGTTCAAGATCAAATGGTTGTTAAAGGTCTAATTATGTAAGTATCAATGTGGAATATAATGTACATTTAAATTCCTTTACATTTATTATTATGCAATTTCCTAGATGAATTTTTATTTACTACCACATTTGGTATTGGTACAAAGGCTAAGTCACATGAGAAAAACCAAGTAAAAATCTCCTGTATAAATTTTATAATCCCTAGAAACTAAAAATATCTATGAGATTCTTTGGTTATGGCCATTCCTAAATGACTTAAATCTTTTATAGGTCTAATTACACTCTGTATGTGTCTACTACATATCCCAAATACTATATCTCTAGTATAGAACATGAACATTTCATGTTTGCATATAACTTATGTTTTCTCAAAGTGTCAAGTACTTGATTTATATGGAACAAATGTATATCCCATATTTTATTGAATATTAGGATGTCATCAAGTTATAATATAGTAAATGAAGTAGTGAATGGCCTGAGAATGTCATTTTTCATTGAAATTAATGTAGTTAGACCATTAGTCAAGCTAAATGATATATTTAACCAATAAAAAAAACATCTTTGATATTGAAGTTTATTTTCCATACATTTTTTTGGCTCAATAAGAATCTAAAGATACTTGTTATAACCAAATATTTCACCCTTGGAAGAGGTGGTTTATACCTCTCCAAATTTATCTAACATGAGATTACCCCTAGACTTGTGGGTTGTCTATAACAGGGGTAAACTCTAGATTATGATCTAGCTCCATTTATCTATATCTTAGGCTCACACACTACACTAGGATAATAAATATTTAGGGTGAAAACGGAAGAAGGAAACATAAATCAACCTATACTAATGAGGTGATACACCAAATATAAGTCAACAAAACACACTTGCATCTGCACTAAGAAAGAAGACTGCTAAAACTAACCTCAACTCAATATTCTTCTAGCATAAGTGTTTCTACATGGAGGTATATTGATATGCATATCTAGAGGTGGGTGAAAAAAAGGTTTGATCATAAATACTACTAATCCCTCTCACACTTTAAAACATACTTATATATATATATGTATATATATATACATATATATATATACATATATATATATATATATACATATATATATATATACACACATATATATATACATATATATATACATATATGTGTGTGTGTGTGTGTGTGTGTGTGTGTGTGTGTGTGTGTGTGTGTGTGTCTATATATATATATATATATATATATATGTACACACACACACACACACACACACACACACATACTTCATGAGACCTGTTATAAGAGGTATCACTCACACAAAACATGCAAGAGTAGAATGAAAGCAAGGAGAAGACATTTATCACTTGTCATCCAAGTAAACTACTTGACATACTTAGGCAATAGTTGTAAAAACAAAATAAACTTTAGAATTTTATTCAAATACAATTCAAGATGTCAACCCAGTAGGGTTTTTCCATACCAATTATGGATTTTTTACAAGGCCAAAATGTGTTGCATATATAGAGCATACGATAGGAGAGAGAAGAAGTGAAGTTGGATAGTCATTATTAAAAGTTTCAATATGTGAAAACTAATCAAAACATGAGAGAAGGAATTATAAAATAGGCTATGAATTTATCTTGAACAAGTGTCTATATGAAGTCCATCATTCTCCTAAAGTTGGTGAAGAGACATTTCGTGTCCTTCTTGAAACTTCCATTTCTCAATAAGAAGTTAATTGACAGTACATAACTACCTTTAGAATTTGTTGAAACATGTCATCTAACTTGAGAATGTGGAAACCTGATTGTGATAGTCATCATACACCTCAACTAATTACCTTCTCCTTGCCAATTGTCACTCACTTCTTTGTAGTCATCGATGAGCCTTTTAGGCCTAAAAGCTTACACTTGTCACTTAGGTGACCTAGATATGTTCATGGAAATTAATTTAAGGGGTGTTAGACACATATTCAAAACCTCTTTTTCTTCCATTCCATTAGGTAAACCTCAATAGAACTCCAAACCACACTTATCATCTCCAATTTTAGTAATCACTCACTTTTTCACTATTCTATCCAAGTCTGCCTATAGTGACCAACTTAGTAGATAATTTTTCATGATTAATTGAGGTGATAATGGTATATGATGAGTTATAAAACATATATCCACACATATCTCAATGATTTATATTCACTAATTCCTTTTGCATCTTTAATTAAACCCAAAACCTATAAAAACACAATATTTGGTCCGTATGTATAAATCATTGTACATAAAAAATAGATGATGAGGATCTTAGGAGATTTAAAAAAAATTTAAAATCATATTCCAAGATAAAAATACCAATTCCAAATGCATCTCCCTTCATATCTTCTTCATCGGGTTCATATAAGGGTTTTAAGGGCATTTTAGGTCACTTGGGTTGTTAACAATGATTCATAAAAGTTAGACTCTTAAATCTCAAAATAATTCCAATTAGATCAATATCATAACCCCCATAAACTATAAATAGATAATTTATGCACCATACACAATGTCTATATAGATATGAGCATAAGAAAATGGGTTCTCAAGATCTTACTTGCATTCTAGGTACCCTTAAGAGAAAGTTAGGTCAAAATGACCAATTCTATATTCTCTTCTATAAATCACTGAGTCTCATTTAATTTAAACTCTCCCCTTAAGTATATCACATGGTTTATAAATATATCATGATGTTATGAGTGAAGTTGTAATCCATTAGGGTTCAAGTTTAGTTCTATGCCTAGTCTGGAAGATTGTGTTTTTGAGCATATGGTCACCTATGGAAGTTTCTAATGAGTTTAAGGAATATTAACACTTTGTTCATATCAAAATAAAACCTTTAAATCTTCCCATGATCATTATTTTATTTTACCTTCATCTTTTAACTCTCCATGTACCATGTCTATAGGTTGTGTTGCTCAGGGAATGCCTCTGGTCTGAGATAAAACATAGGATATACCCCCTATTGGTACAACCCAAATGAGACCATGGAGGTATATATTAGGTAGTTATTATGATTTTTATTAAGTTTAAAAACTTTATAATTCTACAATATACCTATTTATCTCAAACTCTCATGACTAACATTTATGTTTATGACTATGTGCAAAATTTGGTTAGACTGGGTTTGAGGCTCATGTTTGGTCTAGTTTAACCTTATCTATTTTTACCTACCTATGAGGATATCATAAAAACATGGTATTATCAATGTGAAATTTATATCTACATGGTAATCCATCTTTCACCTTTGTCTACCAACAAAACCTACATTATTCATTAGCATGAGCTAGTCTATCTCCTCAGTCAGACTGTAGGTGTACATTAGAGAAATGAAAAGCTTCCTCTAGGTGATTATATATTTATAAGTATTATGTTTCCCACATTTGGTTTCCTCTAAGTATACTAGGGTCATCTCATAATTAAATGAACTTTTATCTATTTTGAGACCATGCCCTTGTCTTTATATTGTCAATGTACTAGAAGTTGCTTGTAAGTTATATTGTCTATTTTGGCATTATGGCACTGTAGTTCACTATCTCTAGTAAAAACTTGACTGAGTTGGAAACCACTCTATCTCTTTCTATCTCAACCAAAAAATTTATTTCATGTGCTCAAGTTTGACCTCTAGGTCTAGACTACAAGATTGAAGTGATTAGACTTATCCAGACCTCAAAAATATCTATGAACATATGACATTACGTAGAGAAACTTTTCGAAGAAACTAAGGTAAGACTTGCTTCTTAACAAATTATTCAAGCTATGAACATGAACGAATGTATGATTGTATGTAATATCCTCACCACTATCATAATTATTTTATCTATGATTTTAGACCTAATTTAAGGTTTCAATTGAGTTCAAACACCTCCAATTCAACACTACTTTAACTCTTTTGTATTGACTTTAGATCATTGTTTGAGACTGCCTATATGTTTCATTAGTTATAAGATTATGTATTAGGTTAGAACCTTATCATCACCTTAATAATATTTAATTAGGTTTATGGACTTTTTTTGAGATCTCAATTACGTTCAAAACCTTCAAACACCACTATGCTTTCTTTCTTCAGGTTGACATTAGGGTGGTCTTCATATAATCCTGTAGATGGCCCTTTTAGGGTTATGTAACTATATCATGTGTTTTAGACATTTACCTCCCATTAATGATAATATTGAGACAAAAATTTTATGGAGAAACTAATTAGCATGATTTGGGGGGATGAACATAGGTATGCTATTCTTGTTTTGAATCCACTTACAGAAAGATGAAACTTTACAATTGATAACACACTATTCACAACCCTCAATGGTGTTCACTTTTAACACAATGAGAGTGATAATTATTATATATTCATATTAAAATGTGATAAATGAGTTTAATCCAATATGGAAAGGAACAAAATTCTCTTCAAGTCCTCATACACCACTTGGTTCACCTAGATCAATGCATATAAATGCGAAAACTAAGGTGTTGGGGATGTGTAAGTAGTTTGGGGACACTAATAGTCTTAGTGATTGTTCATGAAGCACATACCAATAATATATAAACCATGAAAATTAAATGGGAGAACATAAATAATACTAACAACCACAAATTTCACTCAGTCCAACTCTCTTTACCCTATTTGTACTGAAGGAAAACTATTTGTCTTTGTTGACCTATCCAAGAGAGCGATGAGAGCAAGAGAGAGAGATCAATTTTCATCAAATTTGGATCTATCAAAGCTACCTAATCTTGGAAATGAAATTTGGGGATCTAAATAATTATTTTAATCTTCCACACATGTTAAACCAATCATTCAGTCCATACAACTGCCTGAAACTACCTTTTTTATACTTGATATCTTTCTTTGTACATTGAACCTACATTTTTTCAGGTTGGAAATCTTCCTTTAAAATTATCAGATAGGTGGTAGATTATATTTGATATTTAAATTTTTTTCCTTATGTAAAACTTTAGAACTCCTTAAAATGACGTAAAAGGTGGCATATAATGACTTTAAGATAAATGATAATTGTGACAAAGGTTAAACATATTATGTGAGCTTTAAATTAGGACTTAACCTTATTAATGACCATGTGACCACCTTAAAACCTAGAATACCATATGAAATTTTGTGTGTGATAGGTGGGTTGACCAAATTTGACTTAAGGTTAAATTTAGTTAACATTTTAATGATTTTATATGAGTAGCATGCCTAATATGCTAAGGACTAGTTACCTTCTCCTATCCTTGGGCAATGGAGTCACCTATACACCAAAATTGACACTAAAAATTATCTAAAAGGACACCAAACTCACATAAAATATAAAATAGGGAATAAACATAGAAAAATAGACACCTAAATACACAATTTTTCTTTATAAACACTTAGGTAAAACATACAAACAACTTAAGCAAACTAAATATGCACAACTAACCTGAAGACAACTTCTTCCTCTTGGATCAAAGGGTAATATTTCACCATTGTTTTATTCATGAGATTAAGGAATGAATGAATCAAGATGTATTTTTATCATTGGCCTTGATGTCTTCAATTTGTTCATTTTTTCCAATCTCTTTGTCATGGTCTTCAATACAATGATAAAAACTACAAATATATCACCTATGAAGGTGAACTGCTCTTGTAACTCAAACATCTCCTTATGGTACTCTTTAACTAGATCATGACCAAGTTTTTAAAGGAAATTTTCATCATCATATGACAATAATATAAGTTGTTCAAACCCCTTATAAGTTGGCATATCCAATGACAAGAATTTAAATTAATCTTGTGATTCACTTGTAGGAATGTCTCCAGTAGGAACAACCTATTGCTTCTTGGCAAATTGATCCCAATAAAAATCTTCTTTGTCCTTCAAGAGTGGGTAATAATATTCTAATGGATTGAAGAGATGATATCTCATTTTTATGACCTCAAAAATATCATCATGGAGTGTATATGCCTCTTGAATTCACATACTTGAGGGGCTACTTCTTCCTTGGATCTTCACTTACTTAACAAAGTTGCCTTCTTCGCTCTTGACTAGACTATAGGCTCTTTGAAGAGGAGTGTCACCTATTCATAGAATTGAAAAAAATTATTCATCATCTTCTTGATCATGTTCATGAATCTCAACCAACTCAACCATTATGATTTTATCCCTCGAATCTTCCTCTTCTATACCTTGATCAAGATCTTTGTGAACAAATGCAACATGATTTATATCTTCTCTTTATTCACTCAATAAGGTTGACTTATGATTGTGTTCACTAAGGGGATTCCCTATAGTTAACTCTTCCTCATATACACTTGATCCATATTCTTGATCAGCTACAACCTAAGCTTGCTCTTCTTCACCAATATTCAATAGGATGGGTTCTCCTTTAAGAAGGGATGAGGTGGGAGGGTGGTGAACAAGTTGATGGGTTGGAGAGGGAATATGAGGTGTGGTTGATGCTTCATGAATGTTAATAAATATTAAAGGATTAATATTGTAATTTGGGGGTTTGGAAATGCGAGATTATTAAAGGAATTCTTGAAGAGAAATAAAGTTGAATTGGGCTATAGACACTTCATTTTCTTCAACAAACACCTCATATTTCTCACAACCTTCTTGAGGCTCTTTAACATTTGTAACTTTATCCTCCACCTTCTAAACTAAGGACTCTTTTTCACATTTAAAATATTCTTGGATAGACCTCCAAGATGGAAAAGTTATAGGTTATTGAATATAAGTAAATTGGGCTTGAAAAAACCCAAGGTTTTATTCTTGACACCAACTTCTTGGTCCTCACTCTCTTCATCTTTCTTTCCCCAAGACTTCACTAGGTTTCAAGTTGGAAAATTGAGACTATTAGGCTCTTTTTAAGGATCCTCTTGATGATAGTGAAAGGTTTCATGAGGATCATGAGAAAGATGATATGGAATACAAGAGGACTCTTTAGGAGGGGAGGGAAAGGCTTGCTCTTCAATCAATTTTTCTCCTTCTTCATAGCATTTTTAAGGCCCTTCAATAGCTGTAAGTTTATCCTCAACTTCTTGGTTTGCCCACCTTTATAATATATTTATCCACCATTAGATATAGAATATAATTACATGTAAATCTTCATTGATGACATAATTGGCTTCCTCCTCAACCAACCTCCACTTATTCATAAGGAATTGAACTAACTTTCTCAACCTTTCTATGAGATGAATAGGGATCACATCAAGTTATTTATCCCATTTTTTCATCACCCTTTTTGATTTTATCATATTTGGCACGAGTGAAAAAAAATATTTACCTTGAGTTGGAATTGTATTAGGAGGATAGTAGTATGGGTTTTGGTATTGACCTTGAAAAGGTTGTCTAGGAGATTGATAGGATGGATAAGGCTATTGGGGAAAAATTACTCTAAGAAACTACCTCTTAAGATCTTGGATTTATTCTTCAAGAGTCTTAAGTATATATTATTGATATTCTTATTCATAGGCTTCTTCACAAGGCTGCTCAACAACTTCATGGTCATATGGAGGAGGAAAAATCTAAATAGAGGGATACCATGGCTCATAAGACTAATAAAAACCTTGATATGGCTATGGAGGAACATAGTATGGGACATAACAAGGTTGATAGGGAGGTGTATAGTAATAAATATTAACATATCCATACATATCAACTTAATTATTCAAATAAAACACAAGACTTGATCAAAATATTTTATAATAAGTACTTGGGCTGCTTATAACCATATGATTGCATTAAGAGTCACTATTGGTATTTGCTTGAATGCTTCTAAAAGATAATATTAGGAAGAATACACCAAAAATCCTTCCACTCTTTTGGACCTTAATCTGACTAGGTGTCCTAGAATTTTTATAACCAAATATTGAACCCTTAGAGTAAACCTCTCAAAATTTGGCTAACATGGGATTACCCCTAGACCTATGGGTTGTCTATAATAGGGGTAAACCACTAGATTATGGGCTATATCACTTGATCTATCTTTTAATATCACACACTACACTAGGATAATCACTATTGGGGGTGAAAATGGAATAAGGAAACATAAATAAACCTATAATAATGAGGTGATACACCAAAGATAAGTCCGTAAAACACACTTGCATCTGCACTAAAAAAGAAGACTGCTAAAACTGATCTCAAATCAATGTTATTATAACATAAGTGTTTATACATGGAAGCATATTTCTATGAATATCTAGAGGTGGGTGAAAATGAGGTCATATCTTAGACACTACTAATCCATCTCACACTTCAAAACATACTTAACAAACATATACACTTTATGAGACCTTTAAGAAGAGATATCACTCACACAAAACATGTAAGAGCATAATAGAAGTAAGGAGAAGAGATTCATCACTTGTCATCCAAGAAAACTACTTGACATACTTAGGAAAGAGTTTCAAATATAAAATTAGATTTATAACTTTATTCAAATACAAATCAAGATGTCAAACCAACAGGGCTTTACCATACCAATTATGGATTTTTTTACAAGGCCAAAATGGATTGCATATATAGAGCATATGAGAGGAGAGAGAAGAAGTGAAGTTAGATAGTCACAATGACAAGTTTTAATATTTGAAAAATATTTACAACATGAGAGGAGTTATAAATCAGGCTATGAAGTTGTCTTGGACAAGTCCATCTGAAGTGCATCATTCTCCTAAAGTTAGTGAAGAGACCTTTCATGTCCTTGAAACTACCCTTTCTCAATGAAAAGTTACTTAATAGTCTATAACTAACTTTTGAATTTTTTAACACATGTTATCTGACCCAAGAAGGTGGAAACCTATTTTTATAGTCATGATATACCTCAACTAATGACCTTCTCCTTGTCACTTGTCACTCGCTTCCTTACAGTCACTAATTAGCCTTATAGGACTTAAATATTATACTTATCACTTAGGTGACCTGAATATGTTCATGGATATTCATTGAAAGGGGTTTTTACACCTATTAAGGACCTCTTTGACTTCCATTACATCAAGTAAACCTCAATATAACTTTAAACCACACTTATCATCTCCAATTTTGGCAATCACTCACTTTCTCACTGTTCTATCCAAGAATACATGTAATGACCAAATTAAAATATAATATTTCATGCTTAAATAAGGTTAAAATAGTATATTAAGACTTATAAAACATATATACACACCTCTCATAATGATTTTCATTCACTTATGGCCTTCTTCACCTTCAATTCAACATAAAGTGTATAGAAAAACAATATTTGGTCTATCCATACAAGTGATAGTACATAAAAAATAGATTATGAGGAGATAATGAGAGTTAAAAAAAATTTAAAATAATCATCCAATCCAAAATACCACTTCTAGATGCATCTCTCTTCTTATTTTCTTCATCGGGTTCATATAAGGGTTTTAGTTCACTTGGGTTGTTAATAATGATTCATAAAAGTCAGATGCTTAACTCTAAAAATAATTCCAATAAAATAAGTTTTAGTACCACCCTCACCTATCCATAACTTATTAAGGCACCATTAAAACCATACATATATATATATGTGTAGAATAAAATGGCTTCTCGAGCTCTTACATGCATTCTTGGTACCCCTGACAGAAAGTTAAGCCAAAATGACCAATTATGTATTATCCTCTATAAACCATTGAGTATGATGGAATATATAATATAAATTTAAGGATATAAAATGGTTTTGAAATGTCTCATGATGTTATGAGTGAAGTTGTAATCCATTAGGGTTTAGGTTCAGTTCTAGGCCTAGTCTACAAGACTATGTTTTTGAGCATATGGTCACCTGTGGAGGGTTTTAGTGACTGTATGGCCTCTTAACACTTTGTTCATATACAAATCAACCATATACATCTTTCCATGATAATTATTGTCTCTTAAATTCATAATTTTACTCTCCATGTACCATGTCTATAGGTTTTATTGCTTAGGGAGTGCCTCTGGTTTAAGATAAAATAAAGGATACCTCCCTTATTGGTGTGGCCCAACTAAGGCCATGGAGGTCACTCTTAGTCATGATTATTATATATATAAATTTTAAAAAGTTTATCATTATCAAATATCCATCTACACCTCAAAATCTCATGAATATCTTTTATGCCTGTGACTATGTGTAAAATTTGGTAAGATTGGGTTTGAGGCTCATGCTTGGTCTAGTTCAACCTTGTCTATTTTTCCCTGCCTTTGAGGATCTCATGGAAACATGGTATTATCAATATGAAAGTTATATATTCATGATAATCCATCTTTAACCACTATCTACCAACAAAACTTACATTCTCCATTAGCATGAGCTAGTTTATCTCCTCAATTAGACTGTAGGTGTGTATTAGAGAAATGAAAAGTTTCCTATAGGTGATTATATATGTATGAGTATTATATTTTATATTCACATTTTTGACCACAAATTAAAATTAATCAACCCATTATAGTCTAATAATTGATATTATGGTTTATTATAATGTCATAGGGTGTGACGTGGTTCATTTGATGTGATTTAATGTACTTCTAGCCTTGGTCATAGTCCATATTAATACTTATGTCATTTGATGCCATTTAGGGGTCATATATGGGTTACGAATGAAGTGGTAAAATTTTACTAGGTTTCCTTGAGTTTTAAACTTGCTTCCAACATCCAATATGCCAAATTCCTTGTCAGGACTAACTGAAACTTGTAGATTCTTAATAAAAAATCTAGAAAACAAGTGAAAAAGGAGTTTCATGGTTGTATGACCTATAATATAGAGTGGAACATGGGAAAATATTATGGAATTTATTTTAAAATTTATTAACTCTAACTACCCACTTGACATGCTTTGGAAGTGCCAAAAATGAGCTAAAACCATTCCATCTCTCCATCACTCCACTAAACAAGCAGAATTGGTCAATAAGTTTCTTCTTGGTACAGACAATAAGAGGACTTATAGGTTAAATTTTATTGGTGGTGGATATTAAACTTGGTTATATTTACATTCAAGTTTTTATTTCAAGGATTGGCTTCCTATACTTTACTAACCATCCTTAACAAGTTGATAGTCCATTTTTGCTTGTTGTTTCCCACACCCTATAGGTTTTTCTCCTATTTGAGATAGTCCATATAGCTTAGTTGATGAATTTTATTCCATAGGATTATTAATCCATTATATCATGTTTCCCATGTTTGGTTTCATTATTGGAAGTGATTTTATGGGTAAAATAATTCAAATTGTAGGAAGATACCACTAATGGAGGTTATAGTCAAGTTTCACCACTTGCAAAGGTCCTAGTGCTCAAAATGGTTTCATGTGATTGTAATATGTTATGATACATGTATTCATGTCATAAATATCACTTTACTCTCCAAGTTAGGTCTCCCAATATCATGCATTGATCAAGCACACAATCAAGAATGTGATACTCAGTCAGTTTCATGCATATAGTCAGTTGAATCATAGTGTGTGGAGTTTTGAGGATGTTATTGGAGGTTTTTTAAGAGTCAATAAGGTGTTATACATTTTATTACAACATGATCAATCAAATAAAACTCTCCAAGTGTATATGACTAACTGTGATGACTATTTCTCACATATATGCAGGCCTACAACTCTAATCTGCACCTATAGGTGCTCTCAGGATAATGTTACATTATAAAAAAGATAATTGATATTTTTTTAAGCCTTAAAATGTTGTGAAATAAATTTTAATATGTTGAGAGAGTATAAAACTTGTTGAATGCTCATACATCATGCACATGTTTCATGTTTCTGCATACTTATTGCCTACACATTGAAATGCCCACCTATAAGTGGCACTCACAAAGACTTGGGATTGTTTCATATGGATGAAAAATCATGTTTTTATGTCATCATCAAGTTTTAAGAAGATGGAGAGGCCTTGAGAATATAGTATAAGGTCACAAAATGTGCACAACCCATATTCTAGCTTCATTGCCTTATGTATTATTATTTGTGCATCTATAGGCTACCAAAAAATTCTTAAAATGCCTCATAGAGGAGATATGACCTGATTTTAAACCTTATAGAGATCATAGAGAGTGGGAGATACCATGACAATCATGTTGGGAGCATTAGACTAGCAAGCATATTTAGATAATTATATCCATATATATGAATGAGCTTTAGGGACAAATTCCCTAAAAGCACTAAAATAGAGCCCTCAATGCTTTTTGTGTTAGTATATAACAATGTTGCATAGAGTTTTGATCAATCCAAATGATCATACTTTTTAGGCCTATCATAAGGGTAATGACTTGTAAAAGGGAGGTGGTGTGTAACTAGAGGAAAGTAGTATTTGAAGGCCTCCAATGTTGATATTTATTCACTACAGTTTCTTAGTGATGTATACAATATTCAAATTCCAAAGTGGCCTTACACCCTAAGATGGAAATAAAAGAACCTATCACCATGACAAGTGGTTCTAATCAAGTGATTTTTACTATTAGGATTCAAAGAGCATTAATGGAGGTTGGAGTAATATGTTTTTAGCCTATAGATGCACCTACAAGTGTCTTTGGTTCAAAAGGTCCACCTATAATTGATTGTAGGTATCTACAGTCTCATGACACAAACCTAGACATGAAATCCCAATGGATAAGGACACATACAAGCTAAAAATGCATCCAAATACCTTAAAATGAGTCCAAGGGTATATGACACAGTTTTCAATGTGGATATTCATCTATAAGACTCCCCTTTTACTCTAATATAATCAACTATAGTTGACTGTGTATACAATGACCTAAGAGCATGACTATCTCAGGGTTGGCATAACATGGATATCGATTGAACAAATCTAAATGGTATTCAAAATGCATTAGATACCTCAAGGTCATAGTGAAGTAATAACATAAAGCCTAAACCATGTAAGACCACCTACAAGCACCTCTTCCAAAATATGAAAAACACAATCAATCAACCTATAGACTTGACCAATTAAGGTGAGAAAAAGCAATGGAAGGTTGGATAAATATTTTTGAGCATTGTAAACACCTTCAGTATGATGATGATCACCTCAATAGACCCACATATCATGGAAATAGGTCCTTGGGAAGTTTCTAATATGACAACCTATAGTCTAAAATCAAAAATCTATACACAATTAATGTTCTAAGGGTTTGTCCTGGGTTTTGAAGCATGGTCTAATGATATGATTTGTAGACACCTAAATATGGCCATCGATAACCTCCAATCAAGATTTTGGCCAATTTCCATTTAAAATGCACAATTTAGCCTAAAAACACTAAAACATGCTAAATGATGTGAAACTGACATATTCAAGTGCCAATTTTGGCCAGGGTATCACTAAATGGGGTAATTCAATTTATGAGCCAGCTAATTTTGATCTGATCATTTCAAGTCAAAATTGTAATTTTGCACCCACATGCTCTGGACTACTCTTTCCTATCAAATCTTCTACATAAGATGTGTGACTTTGTTATTTGTTGTTGGTAACATTATAAATGGGAATACAGTTCTAACACATCTGACAGTGTCTTCCAATTCCAATCCAATCAAAATTAGGACCAATAACAAGGCATTCTAATCAATTTGGGTAATTTGTGCATAAAGCGCTTAATCATCCTTTAGAGATAATTAAACCAAATCAAGGCCTAATTAAGAATTCCATGAAAACTTGTTGAATAATTTGTTTTGGAAATTAATATTGAATATTTGCATCCTCAAGTGACCTCATTTCTTGAGAAGACATCCCTAGGCCATAAATGCCACAAATATTAGGATTCATGTCCTCCATGCCTCATAAATTCCCTCTATGACTCTTAATTTCCCCTTATTCCAATGTCATGATGAGGATAATTACAAAATTAATTCCAAAAATTGAATTAATCCTTAACCACACATATCAATCTTGAGATGGATAGTTGAGGTTGATTCTGATCAAATCCAAAAATCTATAAATTGGAGGCCTCACAACATCATTTTAGAAAAAGTTTTCTTAATGCAAAGTTATAATGCCAAATTAGTTCCAAAAGCTTCAAGTAACTAGTGTTACCTTGCCAAATTGATTTCAAGCCAAGCCATAAGCCAAAGGTGCCAAGGAGAGATGGAGGTAGCCAAGATTCCATTGCCAAAGACTTCATGAGCACAAAACTGAGCAAGCCATTACTACTAAGGCATTTGGAGAATCCAAGGAAGGTGAAGGAATTATTGTATTTTATTCCTTAATTTTTAGTTATGTTTGTCATTTTTTTTGGTTAACTAAACTCTCCCTAGTGTCTAGGCCTAGAGATGTTATGCTATTAGTGTGTTTATTTCATTTTGTTTTCATTTTGGAATTAAAACCATACTAACCATCTTGTCTTGAGTCAAATTCCTAGATCACATGATCAAACCATAAAATTTTACATAAATCATATACACCACTATAAATAACCTGTCATATCACCCTTTTTCATAAGATAATAGGGGAAGTACCCTCTATTGTATCTCAGATAGAGGGTACTCCCCAAAGATACATGTCTGTAAGTTTAGAGGGAAAAGGAGAAGAAGTTATATTGAAGGTTGATGCAACCTTGAAAGGGGATGTGAAAAACAATGATATACATGAAACAATATGAGGAACAATGTACAATTATGAGGAACCAAACAAGCAGGTCCAAACCTATATATGCAGGCTAAGCCTATTAGGTCTTGGTTAGGCCTAATGGCTAAGGGGGTGATAATTCAATTTATAATATTAGATGAACACTATAATCCATTTAAATGTGTTTTTAGGGAGGTATAAGGTGTGTTCAAGATGTTGTTATGCAAATGAGACCACAGGTAATCTATTTCTTGTCTTAAAACACCACAAGATGTGTAGAATGGAAAACTAAGCTTAGTAGGCCAACTTAAGATGCTCATATCTACTTGGATGCTTTAAATGGGAGTATGATGAGTTGGTGAATGTTTAAGGATGTCTTGAATAAACAATTTATGGATTTTTTTGCATATTGGACATCATACCTATATGAACAATCCTTAGAGGGAAAAATCATTTAAAACCCTATAAAACCCTTGGTAGTGACATAATTGGTAAAATGAGGAAGGAGATGCATATATATGGAATAAAATGGGTTTTATATTATTAGATGTTGAATAGGACTCTCTAAGGCTCCTTCCCATCAAATTAAATTGTACCCTACCTATACGAATAGGGAGGAAAATGAATTTATTTGACATTTTTAGTGTTTTTCACGTTTAAGGGAGAGTTTAAAGATGAAATCCACTTGGAGACAAATATTTTGACTTAATATCACTCACCATGTGCATTTCATACCTTATCTAAGTGCACAAGTGTCTCTATAAGTGTGTTCATTTCAACCAGTCAAAACTAGCATAATGAACAAGCTAGTGAGAGAGTGAAAACTTCAAGTGGGAGTCATTTTAAAGTATTTTTGAGGAATTTAAGGACATTAGGGGTCCTAAAAAGTGTCACACACTCCTCTTTATGGATCAGATTAAAAAATTGAAGACCAATTTTGGTTTCATGTATGGAAGGTGAGTGAAAGAGGAGTTATTTGGATTGTAGGTAGTGATAATTCATCTCCAAAAGAATATTGATGATTAGGGATGCAAAAGATTCATTTTGGATCATGTATACAACCCATAACTCTTATTAAAATTATAAAATATACCCCTAGTCTATTGGGAACATTCCAAATAGGCCAAATGATGAAGGTAGTTTTCTCAACAAGTAATTGAGGAGTTTTATGCCACATTTTAGGATTTTCATGTTTTAAGGGACATTTTTCCACATATACCTTGCATTTTCTATTCCATTTAACTCTATCCTACATGTTTAACTCCTTTTCTCAACATGACACATGTCCTAGTGACTCTTGTACATCATTCTCTTCTCCTCTCTCTCTAATTCTATAAGTAGTAGCCATTTTAGCTCTTGTAGACTAATACCACACCATGTGTGGAAAAGCCCTACTGGAATGACATTTTATTTTTCCTTTGTAAAATAAATTAAAGTCTGGGTTTTATTTCATGAACATTTGTCTAAGTGTGCAAAGTGATGTATGGTGGAGTTAGTGATAATCTTCTATCCTTACTTTCCTTATCCTTTCATGTTTATGTAAGAGTTCCTATCTAACAGGTCAGATAGAGTGTATCTAGTGTGTTAGGATCCTTTAAAGTGAATAATTTTCCTTAGAGTGTGAAATATTCTCTTTTTTTCACTTACCTTATGTTTCCTCATGCATATCACCTCTATGTTGAAACACTTATGTTAGAACCTTTTAAGAGTTGGAAGCTAGTTTGTAGATCTTGTTTCATTGTGATAGAGGTATGATGGTCTTAAGGAAATAATATTTGTGTATCAACCCATTATATTAGTTTAAATTAATGTGAACTTCTATCTCTTTTCCCACAAGCAACTAGTTTAGTAGGTGATAAGCATTTCAAGGTATATTTACGGAGCTACCCCTTAAATCGATAGGTTCACTTCTTCCTATAGGTAAACCAACATACCTATAAGTATTCAAAGTTTCAAAAATTTGGAGGGGGATTGAACACCCTCCTCTAGGTTTAAATATTTGGTGACAATAGTTTTGTCATGCTCAATGGAACCCATTATCTTCAAGATAAATTGTCAAGCTGAATGTTGGTCTTGACAACATCAACTGTAAATTAGTGTGTTACTCAGCATTTGGAAACTCCATTCAAGTTAAAATCTAGTTTAAGGCCATTATTTTATCATAAATTTAATCTCATGATTCATGGTTATTATTAGGTCATCATATATTATATTATTTGATCATATCAATCCACCTATTTAGCTCGAACTTCCTCTTGATGTTCAATGCTCTCATCCTAATCTACCTTCTAAATACCAAAAAGATTTTGCTAGCCAATAAAGTGGAGATTGAATAAATTATATATATTTAAGAAAATATAGATATGAAACATACCTTTCCTACCTTTAATACTTAAAATCCAATTCACCTCCAGGCCTATGATGATATTCCTCCTAATGCCACAAAGAGTGTGCCCACATTCAATGGTGAGAGTCATGTAAAACCTAGTGAACACATCAAGGATATCTCTAATTTTTTAATTTCCAAAATTTCACTAAAGATAATATTAACATTATACTCCTTTCCATTTCCCTTAGAGGGAAATCTCTTGATTGGTATAGGACTTTGCTTGGTGGATGAATCATTTCATGAGATGACTTTGGGATGTTGTTGACTTCAAGGTTTAAAGATGAAAGTGACCATACATTTCTTATACATTATCTCAATGTGATAAAAATATATCCCAAGGAAATAATGTATGAATTAAATGATATTTTTCAAAATAATTGGTATAGATTGCCTTCTGCCATGAGACCACCTACTAGTTTTTCTTCCCTAATTACTTGAGAGACATTGGCACTGATATTGCTATCATGCATCAATCCATGATTGGTTTCACTCTTCTTGAATCATATGAAATTACCATTATAACTGATAATTACCACATTAAATTATTAAAATTACCTCCTAAGGTTTCTAAGCCTCTACTGCCTAATACTCCTGCTAATACTCCAAATGTTGTTCCAATTCCTAATGCTAATGCTAAGCCTAGATTTATTCCTAAGAAAGTAGATGATGCCATGGATCCATGTGTAAAAATTAAAATGTTAAGATCTCAAATTAGGCAATAAGGTGCTCATCAAAATACATATCCCTATTAGTAGCAATATAGGAGAGGCAGAGGTCAAGGGTAGCCTATTTTCAACAAGCCTACCAATGTGGATAATGCCAATTTCACTACCAATTCAAGAGAGATGGTACTTGTACATATTAACTTGGTGTAAGGAGAAGATTGGAAACAAGGCCAATTTATGGATGATAATGAAAGTGGAGAGAAATATTTTATTGCTTAAAGAGGATTCACTCCTCTCCTATCAGTTGAAAATGAATTCATGATGCAAGCAAATGAGGATTAACACTTTCATGGATAAAGTTTCACTAACTTCTTGGTGTAAGATACCTTTGTGCTCAACCAAGGAAATTATACTGTATAAAATACAAGGGCCAAGATGAAGGCTCTAAAAAGTGACAGTATCATTCCTATAATTTCATCTAATCTTCCTCTAAGATAGAAAGGCATGATTGTAAGCATGGAAATTCATAATGCCCCTACACCTCCTTCAAATTAGATTATTGGAAGTTATACTCAAGGTAATTCAAATCCTAAAGTTTCAACAACTTATTTGACTCCAAGTACTTAATAAAAATTAGGTATGTCTAGTCTAAATATTATCGACTCATTAAATAATACCAAGACATCCATTTCCCTTTCAGATGTCCTTCATATGCCTGGCCAAAAAGATCTCCTATAAAAAAATATCTACTATAATTACTAGTATTTCACCTTCAAGTAAAATTCATGGTAATTTTAATCTTAAAAATTCCCCTAATACCATTTTTTAACCATCTACTAACGCTGAGAATCCTCTACCATTCTACCTCACTCTCATAGTAGGTGACAAATTAGTCCACAATTGCATAGTTGGTAGTGGTGCTTATACATCAATCATGCCCAAGGTTGTAGCTAATAATCTAGGCCTAAAATATGAACCCCATATTAAAGGAGTGATTAAAATAGATATTAAACCTACCAAGATAATAGGGTTGATCAAAAATTTTAAGGTTTTCTTGCATGATTGCCTTAGTTTTCCCATCCTTTAAGACATAGTTATGGTTGACCTTCTTGCTCATTTTGAAATTTGTCTTTCAAGGGATTTTACAACTAAAATAGGTAGCTACCTCTCAGCTGATTGGTCCTTGTTGGAATTTATGACAAGTATGGAACCAAGGTGACCATAAGAACTTATCCTCTTTTAAGGTTTCATATTAAGCCTTACATTGAAACAAGCTCTAACTTGAATTGTGTGATCAATGAGAAGGAGTCTAATATGGATGATGGTGCTTATAAACTAGAGGGAATTTCTGATTTGTTCCTAGATGAATATGGTGCAGATGTTTATGAATATGATACTTATGCATACTTTAAGAAAACTAACCTTAGCATATATATCATACATGAAGAACGATTTGAGGGAGCTAAGGTAAGTGTCAAACATCTTTTCTCACAAGCTATTAATAGTAACTATTTGATCCATTTATATGATGATGATGGATTGAAGAACCTAATTTATCACCATAGTGGGAATAATGATGTATTTCTAGCTATTATAGATGAATTTTCCCTTGATAATGAAACTCATGAAAAAGAGGAGGATGACTTATGGTTAAAATTCAATTTCATATGTCAATAATTTGACCAGTTGAGTTAGACTCCTTATTCTCACAAGAAATATATATCTTATGTGTTTATTAATAAGACTAATTAATAGGCTCTTGAGTGTTCTATCAAGCATGAAACTAAGGACCATGTTGTGAAGGAAGGTGGACACCTTACTAATGTCCAAAAGCCTATAGTCAAAGAGGAGTTTCATCAATCCAAGGCATGTTTTATTGTGATTCAAGGATATTCAACATGTCCATCAGATGTTAAGTCACATTAAAATGTAGTGGAACATAAAGGAAAAGAGCTTTATGCTCCCAAACTTCAAGCACATGCTAACCTAAAAGAACACAAAGATGAGGTAACTATCATATATACTATTCTATAGTTTGAAGATGGCATATAAGATATGACAATGATCAATAAAATTTCATCTCCAATCAAGGCTCTTAGAGAATAATAAATATCAATCATTAAGGCCCCTAATAGTTCACTTTTAGGCCTAAGAAGACACAAAGGTATAAGAATTCTTGATCATTCCCATATGTAAGTGGTTAATGATGAACATGCTTCTCATGCTAGCCTACCTTCATGGAGTGAAAAAGATGCAAGGGTAAATATATTTTACCCTATTTAAGTTATTATCATATGTTTCACCTTAAAAGTGATGTTTTGTAGATAGTAGATTAGGTATGGGTGTCTTTGTTTTAGCTGTGTTGTGTTTCATATGTGTTCTAGTTGAACATATGTGTGTGTCTTGAATTTATCTTTGGTGTGGTGTTAAATTCAAATTATGTGTCAAACCTATGTATAAGTGACTCCATGGACCAATGGACATGATTAAGCAACTGGTGTTGGCATAACAAGTATACCACCCTTGGGAAATCATTAAGAATGTTGACTATTTTGACCATAAGTCAAAATGAGTCAAACCCCTATAGTCTAAAACTTGATATAATGGTATATTATAATGTCATAGTGTGTGTAATGTTTCATTTAATGTGATTAAATGTGCTTCTAGCCTTGCTCATAGTCCATATTAGTCCTTATGTCATTTGATGTCATTTAGGGGTCATATATGGGTTATGAATGAAGTGGTAAAATTTTACTAGGTGTAAATGTGTTAAAAACTTCCTTAAAATGTATAATATGTTAGATTCCTTGTCAGGAATGTCAGGACAAACTAAAAATTGTAGGTTATTAACTAAAAAATCAAGAAAATAAGTAAAAAAGGAGTTATAAAGGTCATATGACCTATTGGAGAGAGTGGCACATGGGAAAATATTTTAGAATGGATATTAAACTTAATTGACTCCATTTAAATCTTTAGATTTGTTCTAAGTGCCAAAAATGGGCTAAAACTATTTTATCTCTCCATCACTTCATTAGGCAAGTAGAACTAGTTTAGAGGTTTCTTCTTGGTATGACCAATAGGAGGACTTAAAAGTGAAGTGATCTTTGAGGTGGATATTAAACTTTTTTAAATTAAAATTAATGTTTGGATTTTAAGGATTGGATTCCTATACTTTATGAACCATCCTTAACAAATTGACTATCCATTTCTACTTGTTGTTTCCCACACCCTACAAGTTTTGCTCCTATTTGAGCTAGTCTATATAGCTCAGTTGATTAATTTTATTATATATGAATTTAAATACAATATGAAATGTTTTTAATTTTTTGTTTCATGATTTTAAGTGATTTTATGGGTCAAATAGTTTAAATTAAAGGAAGGTGTCACTAATAGAGGTTGCAGTCAAGTTTCACCACTTACAAAGGTCCTAGTGCTCACAATGGTTTCATATGAATTTAATATGTTATGATACATGTTTTAATGTGATAAAAATCACTTTTATATCTAAGATATGTCTCCCAAGATCATGCATTGATCAATCACATAGTCAAGGATGTGATACATAATCAATTTTATGCATACAATTAGATGAATCATGGTATGTGGAGTTATGAGGACATTCTTAGAGGTTTTTTAAGAGTACATAAGGTTTTTTACATATTTTATCAACATGATTAATCAAATAAACCTCTTCAAGTGTATATGATTGATTGTGATGACTATTTCTCATATATATGCAGACCTACAACTCTAATCTATACCTATAAGTGCTCTTAGGATAAATTAAACAAGGACAATTGATATTGTTTTAAGAATTTAAATGTTTTTAAATCCATTTTAAGATGTTGAGAGAGAAAAAAAATTGTTTATTTCTCACACATCATGCACACGTTTCATGTTTCTCCACACTCACTACCTACATATTGAAATACCCATCTACAAGTGGCACTGACAGAGACTTGGGATTATTTCATAGGGATTATAAATCATGTTTTGATGTCTTAATAAGGTTTTAATAAGATGGAGATGCATTGAGAATCTAATATAAGGTCATAAAATGTTCACAACCCACAATCTAGCTTCACTGCCTTATGTACTGTTGTTTGTGCATCTATAGGCTACCATAGAATTCTGAGAATGCCTCATAGAGGAGATATGACTTGCTTTGGAACCTTATTAAGGTCTTAGAGAGTGGGAGATACCAAGAAATTAATGTTGGGAGAATTGGACTAGTAAGCAAACTTGGAGAATTTTATCCATATATAAGACTTAGATTTAGGGATAAATTCCCTAAAAGCTCAAAAATAAAGCCCTTGGTACTTTTGGTGTTAGTATATAACAATGTTTCATAGAGTTTTGATTAATATAAATGATAATAACTTGTAGAAATATCATAGGGGTAATGCCTTACAAAAGGTAGGTGGTGTGTGACTAGAGGAAAGTAGTGTTTGAAGGCCTCCAATGTTGATATTTGTTCACTACAGTTTCTTAATAATGTCTATAGGATTTGAATTCCAAAGTGGCCTTACACCCTAAGATGGAAATACAAGAACATATAACCATGACAAGTGGTTATAAGAAAGTAATATTTAATATTAGGAGTCAAAGATAATCAATTAATTTTTGAGTACTATGTTATTTGGCCTATCGATGCACCTACAAGTGTACTTTGGTTCAAAAGGGCCACCTACAATTGACTATGGGTATCTACAATCTCATGACACAAACCTAGACATGAAATACCAATGGATAAAGACACATACAAGTTATAAATGATTCTAAATACCTTAAAATTATTCTAAGGGTATATGGCACAATTTTCAACATGGATATTCATCTATATGACTCCTCTTTTGCTATAAGATAGTCAACTATAGTTGACTATGTATACAGTGACCTAAGAGCATTATTATCTTAGTGTTAGCATAGCATGGATATAAATTGAACAAATAAAAATGGTTGTTAAAATGAATTAGATACCTCAAGGTTATAGTTAATCAATATCATAAGGCCTAAACCATGAAATAACACCTATATG
Organism: Torreya grandis; assembly: GCA_037957365.1. NCBI lineage: Eukaryota > Viridiplantae > Streptophyta > Pinopsida > Cupressales > Taxaceae > Torreya > Torreya grandis. The sequence goes on from JARHVA010000358.1 coordinate 5,830,488, forward strand.
TACCTCTTCCAAAATAAGAAAAACATAGTCAGTCAACCTACAGACTTGACCAATTAAGGTGAGAAAAAATAATGAAAGGTTAGATAATTTTTTTTTAATTTTAAACACCTTCAGTATGATTATTATCACCTCAAAATATACCCATATCATGGAAATAGGGCTTTACGAAGTTTATAATATGAAGACCTGTAGTCTATAATTAAAAATCTATACACAATTAATGTTCTAAGGGTTTATCTTGGGTTTTGAAGCATTTAGAAGGTCTAATGATATTATAAAACCATAAAAAATTACACCAATCATATACAAAACCATAAATAACTCCTAATATCACCCATTTTCATAATACAATAAGGGAAGTACCCTCTATTTTGTCTTAGACAAGGGGTACTCCCCAAAGATGCAAGTCTACAAGTTTAGAGAGAAAAGGAGAAGAAGTTAGTTTTAAGGTTGATGAAACCTTAAAAGTGGATGTAAAAAACTATGATAAAAATTAAACAACATGAGTAATAATTTACAGTGGTGAGGAACCAAACAATGAGGTTCAAACCTATAGATATGTAGGCTAAGCTTACAATGTCTTGGTTAGGCCTAATGGCTGAGGAGGTGTTAATACCATTTCTAAGATTAGATGAAAATTATAACACATTTAAAAATATTTTTAATGAGTTATAAGGTTTTTTAAAGTTGTTTTTATGAAAATGATACCACAAGTAAGCCATTTCTTGGCTTAGACCGCCATAGGGTGTGCAAAATAGAGAACAAAGCTCGACAAGCCAACTTAAAATGCTCATACCTACTTGGAGGATTTTCATGGGAGTTTTATGAGTTTTGGAATGTTGAAGGAGGTATTTAAAAATAAATTAGTGTAATTTTCTTAAAAATTGGATGTAATACATGTATGAACAATCCTTATATGGCAAATTCACTTAAAACCCTCTAAAACACTTGGTAGTGACCTGATTGGGAAAATGAGGAAGGAGATGCATCCATATGGACTATAATGGATTTATAGATGATTATAGGTTATATAAGACTCTCCAAGTATCCTCACCATCAACTTAATTTTTACACTAGCTGTACAGATAGGGAGGAAAATCACTTTTTTTTTACAATTTTTGGTGTTTTGTAGGTTCAAGGGAGAGTCAAAGGATGAAATAAAAATTTGGAGAAATTTTATAACTTAATATAACTCACTATATTAATTTATTTCCTTATATAAGTACAAAATTATCTCTACAAGTGCCTTCATCTTAGCTAGCCAAAACTAGCATATCGAACAACCTAGTGAGAGAGTGAAAACTTTAAGTGGGAGGCCTTTTAAGGTTTGATTGAGGAATCTAAGGCTATGATGGTTCCTAAAAGGTGTAATATAATCCTATATATGGATCATATTATAAAAATAAAGACCAAATTTGGTGACAAGTGTGGAAGGTGAGTGAAAGAGGAGTTATTTAGACTGCAAGTATTGATACTTCATCTCTAGAAGAATCCTAGTGATTAGGGATGAAACCAATGAATGTTTGAGCATGTATAAAACCAATACCTATAATTAAAATCATTACATATATCCCTATTCTACTGGGAATTTTCCAAAGAGACCAAATGATGAAGGCAAATTTCTAAACAAGCAATTGAGGAGTTCTATGCTACATTTTAGGAGTTTCATGTTTTGAGGGATATTTATCCACATAGACCTTGCATGGTATATTTAATTTTCCTCTCTCCTACATGTTTAACTCATTTTATCATCATGATATATGTCCTATTGACCCTTGGATTTCATTCTCTTCTCCTCTCTCTCTAATTCTATAAGTAGTAGCTATTTTGTCTCTTGTAGACTAATACCACACCATGTATGGTGAAGCCCTGATAGAATGACATTGTAATTTGCATTTGAAAAAAAATTTAAGTATAGTTTTAAGTTAATAAACATTTGTCTAAGTGTGTAAATTGATTTAAGGTGGATTTTGTGATAATCTTTTATCTTTGCTTTCCTTATCCTTTCATGTTTATGTAAGAGTTCATATTCTAACAAGTCAGATAGAGTGTAGCTAGTGTGTTAGGATCCTTTCAAGTGAATAATTATCCTTAGAGTGTGAAATCTTCCCTCTAGTTCACTTACCTTATGTTTCTTCATTTATATCACCTCTATGTTGAAACACTTATGTTAAAACCTTATAGGACTTGGAAGCTAGTTTGTATATCTTATTTCATTATGATAGAGGTATGATGGTCTTGTGGAAACAATCTCAGTGTATCACCCACTTCAAGTAGTTTCAATTCATTAAATTCCCACAAGTAACTAGTTTAGTAGGTGATAAGAATTTCAAGGTATATTTAGGGAGATAACCCTTAAACCTATAGGTCTACTTCTTCTTATAGGTAAACCCAAATACATAGAAGTATTTACATGTTGCCCAAATTTGGAGGAGGTTTGAATACCCTCCTCTAGGGTGAAAGATTTGGTGACAACATTTACCACCTTTGGTTTCCTCTGAGGATACTAGGGTCATCTCAAAATTTAATGAAATTATCTCTATCTTGAGACCAGGCCCTTGTCCTTATACCATAAATACAATAGAAGTTTCTTGTGAGTTGCATTGTCCATTTTAGCACTGTGGCACCATAGTTCACTAAGTATCTCTAGTGAAAACTTGATTGAGTTGGAAACCACTCTATCTCTTATGATCATAGGAATTTTACAATAGAGAGGAGGTTAGAAAAAGTGTTAGTTTCATAAAATAAATGAAATAAACACACTAATAAACTAACATCTCTAATCTTAGATCATAGGGGGGAGCACAATAAACAAAAAAAAATGAAAAACAAAACTAAAATGTAAATAAAACAAGATCTTTACCTTCGTTGAATGCTCCAAATTATTTGTTGTGTGGTTTGCTTAGCTTGTTCTCAAAGAGTCTTTGGCAATGGAGCTTGGCTATCTCCTCTCCTTGGCACCATTATGGCTTGATATGGCTTATTCTTTCTTGATGGCTTGGTTATATATTTTGGAATTATAACACTATTTCTTTCAAACTTACTATAAAACCAACATTATAACTTTACTCTATTCAATCTCTCTAATTAAAAGGTCTAATTTTATATTTATAGGCTTAGAAACTAACCCCAACTCATGGTGAGTTAGAGTGTAGTTTAGTCATGGAATGGGTTCAAGCCTAACTTAAGTGAGTCAACATAACCCTAGTGTAGTCAAAAGGTGTCAAATGGTCATTATTTGTAATGAATATGCATGGGTGAGATATTTTTAGATATTTTCAAAGGCTTGGTAACTCATAAAAGGTAATTATGAAAACTTAGGATATTCTTGATTTTTTATTTTCCTTTTTTAGAATTTCATTAATTTCTCATAGATAATTCAACTAGGAATTTAATTAGGTTTAGAATATTAATTAATTTTGATTAATATTTTTATCATTTTCAAGATTTTATTTAATTCATGTGTGTATTTAATCCATTTAATAGGTCTATAGGCCAAATTGCATGTTATGATTCCTTAGGTTGATTAGAGATGAATCCATGAGTGTTTTTTATTGCATATGGTAGGTTACCAAAATTAGGATGTCTCAATGAGATTATAAGATTTGAAGAATGATTCACAAGAAAATTTGGGATGTTTAGTGATTCTTAGGCTTAATTTCCAATGGTTGGTAAGAATCGATTTGAAGTTCGGTATGAAGCTATTGGTGGCCAATTTTAGCTGTCTATAGTTTGCCCCTATTTGAGAAGATGTTATGATCTGTAGGCATAGTAATGTCTTTTAAATTAATGAAATAGGATTATATGCCTAAAATAAGATGATTATTTAAGAAAAATATCCAAACAATGTTTGGGAATCCTATAATGATGCCCCCTCAAGGGAGTGGTTGTCATATGTTTGATAGATGGTCCCTAGAAAAGAAGTAAAAAGAAGAATGAAATTAATTAATGGGTGAGAATAATACAATCAAGAAATTTTTTGCATAAATTGATTTAAAAAGTTACTTATTTTTCCAAAGATAGTTATAATAATAATAAAGGTTGAGACACTAATTTTTTGAAAGGCAGTTATAATCAGTGGCAATGGCATATGCCCAGTTAGGGTTGATGAGTCAAAATAATGATTTACCCACAAGCTGTTATAATCATTAAGATGACCTGGATTAAAAAAAAATATTTTATTATGCCTTAGTGGAGTATATTTATAAGCATAAATCAAGGATATAACCTATTATATAGATTAAAGATGAGCAGGCACAAACATAGATGCAATGGTATAATGACTAAAGGAGCCAAAAAAATAAGGCACATGAGGATTCACAAAATGATGAAAGAGATGAATAAAAGAGTAATAAATTATAAATCTAAATGATTTAGTTGTATCTAAAAATTTGAATATGCTTATCCTTATTATCAATGATACAACTAGAATGGTCAATGTGTTGATTCAATAAAGGAGGGGTGGAAGGATTTTCCAAGGGTACCAAGGAGAAAATTCTACACCTCCATTACTTATAAGACTTCTTGATATTATTTTTTCTATAACATGTGATAGTATGCCTCATGATAGAACACCATGAGAACTTTCCCAAAATATGCATAAGGATTGACTCTTGATCTAATAAACATTTAAAAATAATGCACCAATGATAAAAACCACAATGATAATGTTGATATATGAATATGGATGGACTCAAGAATAATGCACAAGGAATCACCTAATGAACACATATAATTTGAGTCAAGGCATAGTTCTAAAATTAAACAAATAGGTAAGTGAAAAAACAAATAAATAACACACATAAATTAAACAAATGAGAAAGTAGATAAACATGCAAACACACAAAAATATTAAAAGTAAAAATCAAAAGAAAGCATCCTAATAATTGATTTTCCCCAATAGGGTAGATCGAAAATAATTATATAGGATTAGACATGAAAAATGTTTTTGGATTTTGAAAATTTTATGATTTTTTTTTTGGTAATATGATTTTCATTAATGTCAAAAGAGAGATAGTTAGCACTATGGATGTCCTTGATGTCAAGAGAATCAGTCACAAACAAGATTGATGGAGAGAAGACCATGTTTTATAGTTGCATAGTATAAGTTGAAATATTATCATATAAAGTTGTCATTATCTTATATAGACTATTTTTGGACCACTTGCATATAAATTAATAGAAGATATATTATGGGGTTTTCAAGTGCATATCATATATATGGTTCATAGGTTCATATGAAGAGAAATGATCTAAAAAATGATTTATCTTTGTTCTCAGCCATTACTAGAGTTTCTTCGTAAAACCTTATGGTCTTTGGTCATGGTGTTCATAGGCACTTATATTTTTTATGTTGACTACATATAGGTAGGAACCAGTCTCTTAAGTTATAACTGAAGCCTTCCTTGTCATTATGTAACCAACCCTTCAACCTAGTGATTATTGGCTTTGAGTAGTGATCAAAGAATTTAATATTTCCTAAGTCTGCGACTTAATAATTATCCAATTTGGATCAATGGTTAGTGATTTATCACTTGATGTAGATCCAGTGACATGTAGTGAAGTCAATATGTCAAAGGTACCTATGAATGAACACATTGATGCTAAATGTCATAAGCACAGAGACTGACAATAATGTCAAAGGCATGCAAGGGTGCCAAGTGTCACAAGTATAGAGATTGATAGTAATGCAAAAGGCATGTGAAGGTGCAAAGTTTCACATTCATGGGATCTTGTCATAAGATCTAATGGTGAATGTGTGGTCATGCAATGAAAATCAATAGAGTATGTAGAGTCAAAGAGGTCAAAGTGTTTGATTTTTAGTGAGTTGAAGATTGAGCTAATTTGAGGAGATAAATGATGTGTATTTGTTCCAAAGTATTAGGAAGAAGTGAGATGAGATCAAGTGCTCGATGTTTAATGATAAATAGAGGTAAATTCCATGCTAATTATGAAGATCTAACAACATGCAAGATCTCAGATCAAAATATTAATGGATGCATTTTAAATCTGAAATGTTAAAGTTCAGAAGCTTGTAAGGATCTAATGGAGCACATGGACCTATCAGATCTTGATCTAATGGTTGAATTTTAAACTTGGGACATTTGAATGAGGATCATTAGATCATGACATAAAAATTAAGATCAATGGTCAGTATTTAAAGATATATTCATCTCAATGGTTAAGTGATGGAACATAAAGGTAAGCTAGATTTTACAACATAGAGAATGATATAGATTATTATAATCAATCTTAATTGTGAAAAAGGGCATGTGTATCAAATATCAAGATTGATATATGCTAAAATAGTAAAAGATAGAGAATTATGGTTTTGGTGCATGAATTCAAGAAGCAAGAAACCTATCATTGAATAAATATAAACCATGCTCAAGAATAAAGCGTGATGTATTAATGATCAAGTGTAAACATAGAAAAGATGTGAGACCTAGATATAATGCATATATACATACATATATATACACACACACACATACATATACATATATACATATACATATATACATATATATATATATATATATATATATATATATAAATATATATACATATATACTGTAGAGTAAATTTTTACTCTACGTTGCATTCAGATGTTCAATCGAGCACTGCAGTTTTGGTTCCTGTATACCTTGGTTGTAGCAGCAAAGTTGGGGTAGAGTGTGACTTCAATTTTTCGTTAAGTGTCAAGATGCAGTAGAGGCCACCAAGTGTCAATTTTCAAGCGTAGTTCCCCTTTACTCCTCTTTTATTCCTTTCATTTAATTTTGCCTAAGTATTTGAATTTAAGCAAAAGTTTCCAAGTGTCACTCTTCGACACGCAGAGCTGGCTAGCTGGCGCCCTCTGAATGCCCTTTTGTGACTTTCTAGAGAACTATAGATCATGCCACGTACCTAATAGCAACTAAGTAGAGGTCACCACGTGTCGGCGTCTGCGTCTCATATCAGCACCCATGTTCATTCTATTTCTTAGCAAAGGTTTTTGAAAGGCTAAGTAGCAAAAAAGTGGAAAGCACCAGGTGGCAGTTGTGGAGGCCTTGAACTACCTTTTAAAGAATCAGTGAAAGCCACCATGTGTCAGCATCTGAGAAACTTTAGTTTTACACCTGGGTTTAATACTTTGGTTCAACACAGAAAGGCATCATTTTATTTTGCTTAAGTGCCATAAAGTAGTGGATGTTGCCAATTATCACTCTCCGAGTCCCTTTCTAATCCATCCCTAGAAACAACAGAAGGTGCCACATACCCTAGGAAGGAGAAGTGAAAGATGCCACGTATCTTCCCAGAAGCAACAGAGGTTACCACATGCCAATTTTTGAGAGACCATATTTGAGTTTCATTATTGAATAAAGATTGGGGTGGGCCTTGGGTGTTACTTCAAAAGTCTATAGAAGCTGCCAAGTGTCACCATCCATAAGAGTCTGATATGTGTCCCAAGTGATACTACAATGTAGCCAAGGAGAAAAGGAGAGAGCCATGTGTCTTCGATGGATCCGGCGAAAAGTGCCAAGTGTCATTTTCTGGTACCCTAGGTAACAAAAATATTTTCAAAAAATTGACTAAGTATCCTCTCCCATTTCAAAGTGTTTTGTGTATCTATTGCCGTAAAGTGAAATGGAGGAAAAATTAGTTGGAGTTAATTCGAGTAGATGGAATAGTTCATTGGGTAGATATTTGGAGCTCCCAAAGCATTTAAGGTCTTGTCTGTTTGTCCTCAGTGAGTGAAAGACAGAGATGATTGTGCAGGAAAGGGGATGATGGAAGGAGTGATCCAAGGCTATAAAAGAAGAAGAATTGTAAGAGAAAAAGGGGGGATTTTCTCATAGTTTTAGACTTTGGAGAATTTTGACCAGTAATATCATTTGCTCTTGTCTTAATTCTCTTGAATTGTAAATTTAATGTAACTGTGCATGTTTCTGTGCCTTTTATGTGGTTGAATAAATTAAGAGGATTGAGATCCATGCCTTGGTTGTTGTTATCTGTGTCATTTGTGAAGTAGTCTATACTGTGGATTTTCTGTAGTTGTGATTATAAATGTCATTTTATTTTATCACATTTTCTTGAATCAGAAGGTTTACATAACTATACATGACTTCTGTGCATCTTATGTGATTGGAAGATTATATTCAGAAGATTGAACACTATGCCTTTGTTGACATTCTCTATGTCTCAGCAAAAGAACTCCCTGTTGTGAGCCTCTATTTTTGTTATTTCAATCTTTTACATTGATCATGCACTTGTCTACTCTTAAATGTAATTGAATCCCATAATAGTCTCACTGTGCTCAAGTTAGGATTAGGATTACACTCAAGTGCATTGCCATAGTTAGGTTCAATTCTTGCATTTTGCATTTATGTTTAATCTCCTATCCCTTTTCCCCAACACCCAATACAAAAGAAGAGACCAGCTTCTCTAAAATTTGGAGGTTGTTTCAAGCTGCATTTTCCCACAATTTGAAACTTCCCATTGTTGATTGGTTAAGATCAAGTGCAATTTTAAGCCATCAATAGTTTCTAGCATGCCTAATGGGACTAGTCTTGAAGTTTCTTTCAAGACTTCATGAACTAGAGAGCTACGAGGAGTTGGAGCTATGGACCAGTCACTAGATCACAATCTACTACAAACCTAGGTATTTTTTTGCCACCTCTGGTAATTAGTCCAAGAAGAAGAGCTAACCAGTTTATACTAGTACCAAACATGGGAGCCCTGATACCCCCAAGAAATTATGCAAGCTAGAACACTGGTAGTCCCTTAATCCTCCCAACACCACCAGCTATTTGGGATCTTATCCTAGTAAATGCTCTAAAAGCTCTACCCAAATTCAGTGGGTAGGACTTAAAAACACTCATGGAACATCTTCAAGATGTATCAGATGTTTGTGCCATCCATGGTGTCACATAGCAAAATGTGGCCCTAAGGTTGTTAGTAGCCTCATTCAAAGGGAAGGCCTTAGAATGGTATTAGTCTTTGACCCCAAATACCATATCCACATGGGACCAGCTCGAAGATTAGTTCTTTAAAAGATTTGTAGAGAAAGGTGATAAGTCCTCTTTATTACAATAGTTGATCACCATTTAGAGGGGACCACAAGAGGATGTGACTGACTTCAACACCAAATTCCAAAAAACTTGGGATAGAATCCCTATTGTAGCTAAACCACCACCTGGTATGGCCATAGTATTTTATCTAAAGCTTTGAATTCAGATATATCTGTTATGATTCAGTCACTGGGAGGACACACTTTGCCAGCGGCTTATGACCTTGTGGTCAGAGCTAAGAATCATTTAATTGATGCTGGGAAGCTACCTCCAAGGCCTCCCATGTTTGTATTCCCAAAAATTACCTTGCCCCTACCTCAAAAAGTTCCTAAATCTATAAGCTCACCTGTGTCTATGTACACTTACCCCTATCATCTGTAAAGCAACTGGTCCCTACTCAATCATCTGAGATGGATGATATCAAGAGTATGCTAAGGACATTTTCCAATGAGCTGATTAATATAAAGAGGCAATAAAACACTTTACCTAAGCCTCCTTATCAGAGCTATCAAGGAAATAGGTTTTCATCCCAACCAAACTAGTATCAAGGCCCTCTAAGGCAAACCAACAATCAACCAGTAAATTAATTAGTTGCAGTTCCCACGCCTTCACAGACCATTCCCCCCAACTCATATAGGGAGATGGTTCTAGGTCATAATAATTATGTGGATGATACTAATGCTTGGTGTTTCCCTTGCAATAATGCTCATACCCCCAAAGATTGTCTTAGAGGAAATCTAAAACAAAGAGTGGCTGAGCAGAGAAGAATGGATGGTCAGTTTGCCAGTACTAGTAACAATCAAGCCTACCAGTCTCCCGACATGCAAAATTCAGTACTAGTGGCTCATATGCAAGGAATGTCCTTACAACAAGAGGAAGAAATGGCCTCGGAACATGCTTTGTTCTCATGGAATTAAGATGAAGAAGCAGTTTTATTGAATGAAGCATCTACCTCCCAAAGGCCAATAGTGCAATCTGATTATTACACCAAATCAAAGAGGAGGATGGTGGAGCAGCCCAAGATTGTAAGTGGTTAAGTCAAGAATAATCCTCCATCTCAAGGGTAAAATAATGTTACTATTAGATAGGACGTGCCTTAGTCGGTATGAGATCAAGAGATTCCTACCCAGATTTAGGAGAAAATGAGGTATCCCTATTACCAAAAAACTCAGTCCTTGGGACCAATCAATGTAGTAGACCAATTAAAAAGGACTCCAGTGCAAGTATCTATATGGGATATTTTGGCTATTCCAGAACAAAAGACACTACTGCAAGAGGCTCTGCAATGGCAAGTAGTACCCAAAGATGTTGTTACCAAGGGAGGACCTATTGGAAAGGAAAAGCTCAAAGATACGGTTCCTCCAAAGACAACAACCTTCGTGAATGATGTAACACAAGTAAGTAAATCCAAGCCAAAGACTTTCTATTTGACTCTGATAGTTGGGAAGAAACTCCTGCATAATGCATTGATAGATTTAGGAGCTACCACAACTGTGATGCCCAAGCAAATAGCTGATGCTTTGAAAATAAATTATGAACCCCTTACAAAAGGAGTTATGCAGCTAGATGGCAAAATAATACAAACCATAGGGAGAATTAAACAACTCCCCTTACAGTTATACACATGTCCCAACATAGTGGTCAACCAAGATATAGTTGTCATAGATATTCCTCCTGTCTTTGGTTTATGTTTATCCAGAGACTTTACAGCAAAAATAGGGGGATATATGTCTCTTGACTGGTCTCACCTCATCTTGAGAACCAGATACGGTTTGAAAATAAAAATTCTATCTAAACCACTGTCCAAGGACCACATCACCAATGAACCAACAATGGGATTAGAAGTAGATCATGCCATGATGAATAAAGAAGAAATAAATTTTGTCGAAGAACTAGGAGACTGGACTGAGCATGATCAGGAAGAAGAAAATAGGTAGTTGTTGGCTATGATGCACAGCGACTCGTATGGGAACTATGACTCTACTGGTTTGGGCACGTATGTCATTTTTTATGAAGATCAGGAGATCCCAAATGTTTAGAGGGAGGAGGTACCTACTGCTCAAGATTCAGAGCTCTGGACTTTGAATTTTGATGGAGCTAGAAGTAGACATGGTGCTGGAGCAGGAATTTGTCTTACTGCTCCAAATGGTGATAAAATTTTAAGGGCTATCCGGTTCTAATTTGCTTGCACTAATAATGATGTAGAATATGAATCTCTAGTACATGGGCTCCTATTAGCCAAGAAGAAGGGAATAAATAACCTAAAAGTAAAAGGAGATTCATAATTAGTGGTAAAGTAAATTAGGGAAAAGGCAGTGGCCAAGAATGTGAGAATGAGATCCTACATGCATAAGATTTGGGATTTGATAGAAGATTTCAAAGCTTTTAATATTGAGATAATCCCTAGAATTCAAAACTCTGAAGCTGATAGGATGGCCTAGATCAGCTCACAGTTTAACCCAGCAACTGGCCTATTGGTTAATAATGAGTCAGTAAAAGTTATAGTCAGATCAACCATCCCAGACAATGATGAAAATTGGCAAGTATTTAAAAATGATGCTCAGGTAGTCTCCTTCTTACAAAAATTAGATGAGTTTGCTGATCAGTTTCAAACTAAAATTGAAGAGGCGTATGGTGATCAAATTATTTAATTAAGGACTAATAAGCTCCCTAAGGGATTGATCACCTTAGAAAACTTGTTTGACCCAAAAGATGTGAGCCTAGAAAAGAAAAGGTTCTAGGTAGATAAAGTAGACTATTCTAAAGTAGAGGTGAGTGATGGGAAAAGACTAAAAGTTGGGAATTCTACAACTCAAGAAGAGAAGGAAAGATTAATCAAACTGTGCCAGAGATATGATAGAGTCATAGCTTGGAGCTATGAAGACCTTCATGGATACAACAAAGACATTATCCATCACACAATAGAGTTGACTAAAGGATCCAAGTCCATTAGATAGAAATAGAGGCCAGTAAATCCAAGGATTGAGCCTCAATGGTAGATGAGTTGCAGAAACTTTTAGATTCAAAAATAATATTTCCAATCAAGCACTCAACTTGGGTATCAAATCTAGTCCCAGTTAGGAAAAATAATGGAGAAGTAAGACTGTGTGTAGATTTCATAAATCTAAATAGAGCATCTCTAAAAGACCACTATCCCTTGCCCTCCATGGAATAAATTCTACAAATTGTGGCTAGATCAGAGAGGTTTTCTTTACTTGATGGTTTCTCTAGATACAACCAGATTTGGCTAGCTGAGGAAGACCAATACAAAACTACTTTCACTACCAAGTGGGGGACATTTGCCTATGCAAAGATGCCATTCAGCTTATCAAATGTAGGAGCCACCTTTCAATGAGTTATGGATATAGCCTTTGGTGAACTTGTAAATAAGGTCATCTTGGTCTATCTGGATGACCTCACTATTTTCTCAAAAAATGCTGATGGTCATTTTGATCATTTAGAATCTGTCTTCAAGAGATGTCAGGATTTTGGGATATCATTAAATCCCAAGAAGTGTATTTTTGTTGTACCTCAAGGTAAACTATTGGGGCACATAGTATCTAAGGAAGGAGTTTCTATCCTGAGAGAATCACAGCTATAATGAACCTCCCCCTTCTAGCAAATAAAAAGGCAGTCTATTCCTTTTTAGGGAAAATCAATTTTGTCAGTAAATTCATATCTGATTTTGCAGGCTTGGTTAGACCAATGACACTCTTTCTAAAAAAGGACCTAGTCTTCAAGTGGACTGTAGAAGGAAGGCAAGCTTTTGAGGAGGTCAAGAAGGCTATCTCAATAGCCCTAGTGCTAAAAAATATAAATTTTCTCAAGCCCTTTGTAATGTGTGTCTATGGAGGAGAATCAAGTATTGTTGCTTTCTTGATGCAAAAGGATGATAGGCTGGAGGGGGAACACCCAATAGCCTTTTTCTCAAGAACCCTCAGGGATTATGAGACTAGGTACAATTTTATGGAGAGACAAGCCTATGCCATAGTAAAAGCCCTCAAGAAATTTAGGCATCTGGTATCAGGGAACCAAATTTTGATACTTGTGGCTCACCCAAGTGTCAGGGAATACATCATGGAGGGGGAGATTACTAAGAAAAGGTCTAATTGGATCACTAAGATCCTTGAATATGATGTGGAGGTTAGACCCACCAAGCTAGTTAGAGGTAGGGGTCTATGCCAATATATGACCCAAGAACTGGAAAAGATGTTACCTGAGGAAGCAGATTCAGAAAGAGAGCCAGAGATGGTGCTAAAATTACAAGAGGTTGATCAGGAATCCTGGGTCACAAGTAGGATTCAATTCATGAAAAATAGGATTTATCTAAGAGAACTCCCTCAAAACAAGAGGAGATATTATAGGATATAATGAGTTCACTTCATTTTAATTGAGCAAGTCCTTTTCAGAAGAAATTCTAATGGAAAATTGTTAAGATGTGTAGAATAGGCTGAAGCTAAGAGGATATTAAACGAAATGCATCATGGAACATCAAGGGGCATTTTTATACAAAGACCATAGCCATAAAGATAAGTGAGGTAGGATATTTCTAGCCTACTTTATTTGTAGATTGTTATCAACTGGTTAGAAAATGTCAATCCTACCAGTATTATATGGGGATGAGGAGGAACGTAGCCATGCCACTGAGTCCTATAGTTGTCGATGAACCTTTTTCTCAATGGGGTCTTAACTTCATTGGGATGATAAATCTAGTGTCTAGCATGGGTCACAAATGGATATTAACTGCCATAGACTATTTCACTAGATGGACCGAGGCAATCCCACTTAAGGAAGCAACAGAGAATGTGATCCTAGATTTTATAGGGGGTATCACTACTCACTTTGGGGCTCCTCACACCATCATATCAGATAATGCTAAGGCATTCTTAAGGTCTAAAGTATCTAAATTTGCCTTGAGACATGGAATATATCTAAAAATTTCATCTAACTATTACCCTCAAGGTAATGGTCTAGCAGAATCAACCAACAAGAACATGATAAGACTCATCAAAAGAGTAGGGGTTGATCATCACAAAGAGTGGCATAAAGTGCTTAATCTAGCACTATGGGCTGATAGAATCATGCCCAAGCAGGTGATCAAAATGTCTCCATATGAATTGGTATATGGAAAGTCTACCATGATTCCCCTAAGCTTGGAAATCCCTGCTCTCTAGCTGATCAAACAAATTGAGATTGAAGAGAATGGCCCCATGCAAGTTAGACTCGCAAAAATTTTGGAAGTTTAGGAAAAGAGGGATATAGCCCATGATTCATTGATCAAACATCAAGGAATGGTTAAGAATTATTTTGATAAAAGGACTTCAAATCCTAATTTTGAAGTGGGCTCGATTGTTTTGAAATGGGATGCAAGGGCCTCTAAGCTAGGTCAACATACCAAATTTAAAGCACTATGGACTAGTCCATATAGGATTTGCACGTGCAGGCAGAAGAATTCTTTCGAGCTAGAGTCGATGGAAGGAGAATCTGAAGAGATTCTTGTAAATGAAATCTATTTGAAACATTTCAATTGACTTGGGTCTCTCATGTATTATAGTTAAATAGTTTCCCTTTATCACATTATTTTTCCATTGTTTTCCTACTTCGCTTTTGAATAAGTGTTTTAAACATATGTCGACGGCTCTTTTGAAGCTATAATTTTCATAATTTTGATCTAGCGGGAGGTGGAGTGTTATTTTTAAGCAGGCTCAAAAATCTTGAGGGTCACCAGTAACTATAGAGTAAATTTTTACTCTACGTTGCATTCAGATGTTCAATCGAGCACTGCATTTTTGGTAGCAGCAAAGTTGGGGCAGAGTGTGACTTCAATTTTTTATTAAGTGTCAAGATACAGTGGAGTCTACTAAGTGTCAGTTTCTGAGTGCGGTTCACCTTTACTCCTCTTTTGTTCCTTTCATTTCATTTTGCCTAAGTATTTGAATTTAAGCAAAAGCTACCAAGTGTCGCTCTCCGACATGCAGAGCTAGCTAGCTGGCACCCTTTGAAGCCCCTTTTATGACTTTCTAGAGAACTACGGATCATGCCACATACCTAATAGTAGCTGAGCGGAGATCACCACGTGTCAATGTTCACATCTTGTATTAGCACTCACATTCATTCTATTTCTCAGCAAAGGTTTTTGAAAGGCTAAGTAGTAGAAACGTGGAAAGTGTCAGGTGGCAGTTGCGGAGGCCTTGAACTACCTTTTAAAGAAGCAATGGGAGCCACCATGTGTCATCATCTGAGAAACTTTAGTTTGATGCCTAGGATCAATAGTTTGGTTCAACACAGAAAGGCATCATTTTATTTTGCTTAAGTGCTATAAAGTAGTGGATGTTGCCAACTATCACTCTTCGAGTCCCTTTCTACTCCATCCCTAGAAACAGTGGAAGGCACCACATACCCCAGGAAGGAGAAGCAAAAGATGCCACGTATCTTCCAAAAAGTAGTGGAGGTTGCCACGTGCCAATTTCCAAGAGACCATCTTTGAGTTTCATTGCTAAATAAAGATTGGGGTGGGCCCCAAGTGTTACTTCAAAAGTCTGTGGAAGCTGCCAAGTGTCACCATCCATAAGAGTCTGATATGTGTTCCGAGTGATACTACAATGCAGCCAAGGAGAAAAGGAGAGAGCCATGTGTCTTCGATGGATCTGGAAGAAAGTGCCAAGTGTCATTTTCTAGTGCCCTCTAGGTAACAAGAAGATTTTTAGAAAGTTGACTAAGTATCCTCTCCCATTTCAAAGTGTTCTATGTATCTATTGCCGCAAAGTGAAATGGAGGGAAAATCAGCTGGAGTTAATTTGAGTAGATGGAACAGTTCATCGGGTAGATTTTTGGAGCTCCCAAAGTATTGAAGGTGCCATCTATTTGTCCCCAGTGAGTGAAGGATGGAGATGATTGCGTGGGAAAGGGGATGATGGAAGGATTGATCCGAGGCTATAAAAGAAGAAGAATTGTAAGAGAAAAAGGAGGGGGGGATTTTCTCATAGGTTTAGACTTTGGAGAATTTTGACTAGTAATATCATTTGCTCTTATCTTAATTCTCTTGAATTGTAAAGTTAATGTAACTGTGCATGTTTCTGTGCCTTTTATGTGGCTGAATAAATTAAGAGGATTGAGCTCCATGCCTTGGTTGATGTTATCTATGTCATTTGTGAAGTAGTCTATACTATGGATTTTCTGTAGTTGTGATTAGAAATGTCATTTGCTTTTGTCTCATTTTCTTGAATCGAAAGGTTTACATAACTATACGTGACTTTTACACCTCTTATTTGATTGGAAGATTCTATTCAGAAGATTGAACACTATGCCTTTGTTGACATTCTCTATGTCTCAGCAAAATAAATCCCTGTTGTGAGCCTCTATTTCTATTATTTCAATCTTTTACATTGATCATGCACTTGTCTGCTCTTAAATGTAATTGAATCTCATAATAGTCTCACTGTGCTCAAGTTAGGATTAGGATTACACTCAGGCGCATCACCATAGTTAGGTTCAATTCCTGCATTTTGCATTTCTATTTAATCTCCTGTCCCTTTTCCCCAACACCCAATACAAAAGAAGAGACCAACTTCTTTAAAATTTGGAGGTTGTTTCAAGCCGCATTGTTCCATAGTTTGAAACTTCCCATTGTTGATTGGTTAAGATCAAGCACAATTTTAAGCCATCAACATATACATATATATATATATATATATGTATGTATGTATGTATATATATATATATATATATATATATATATATATATATATATATATGTATATGTATGTGTGTGTGTGTGTATATATATATATATATATGTATGTATATGTATGTGTGTATATATATATATGTATGTGTGTGCGTATATATATATATATATATATATACATATATATGTATATATATATATATGTATGTATATATATATATATGTATGTATATATATATATATATATGTATGTATATATATATATGTATGTATATATATATATATGTATGTATATATACACACACATATACATATATATGTGTGTGTGTGTATGTATATGTATATATACATATATATATATATGTATATGTATATATACATATATATATGTATATGTATGTATGTATATATATATATATATATATATGTATGTATGTATGTATGTCAAATAGAATACACACTAAGTGTTCAATCAAGTTGAATTGAGGGGTAGAAAGGTATAACTGAAGAGAGAAAAAGAAAAAAACTATGAGCAGTTACAAAATAAGTCTGTAACATAGAACTAGATTCATTTTTGAATCAATTTTGTAATCTATACTTTTAGCTCCATAATAGATCTAATTAGTAGGTGCTATTAGAAGAGTTGAGTTGGTGCTCAATTATAGAGTAGGTGCTTCCTTAGAGTAAGTTCACTTAAATCATGGGATTGGTGTCTCTTTAGGGTCACTAACCTTAAACATTTTAACTAATGAGGTTTTGAATGTAAGGTTGGATTAGAACAATAGATTTTAGTAGCTATTCTCATGGTGGTTTTTCCCATATTGGGTTTTCCACATACATCTAGTGTTATGTATATGTGTGTGTATGGTCTCTGCATATCCTTTCTAAATTGCATTAAAAAGGATTAAAAGACTAATTTTAATCAATCTAATGATTCACCCCCCTCTCATTAGATATTTGTGTTCCAAAAATTAGTATCAAAGCCCTATTTCCTTAAAAGAAGCTTAATCAACTCAGGTAGATCTTAGACAATGCACATAAATGGTTAGTCAATAAGGATCTTATTTAAACAAATCACCTCTCTTTGATGGATCAAACTATGAATTTTAGAGCATTATAATGGAAGCATATTTATCTTTGCTATGGTTTGATGTATGGATGTCTATTGTAAATGGATATATAGCTCTTGCTACAACTCCTACTGATCAGGCTGCAATGAAGGCATATGAGAGCAATTCAAAGGAAAAGAATGCTATCCTTTGTGAATTTTCTAACTCAAAATTTGTCAAAGTAATGCATTGTCAAAATGCATAAGATATATAGAACATGTTGAAGGGAATTTATAAAGGTGATGATAAGGTAAAGTAGGCTAAGCTACAAACATACAAAGGCAAGTTTAAAAGTCTTAAAATGAATGAAGAAGAGAAAATTATAGACTACCACCTCAAAGTAGATGAAATAGTCAATGCAATCAGAGGCCTTGGAAAAGAGATGAAAGATTTGGTCATTGTCAAAAAGGTCTTAAGATCTCTACCATCCAGGTATGATTCTAAAATCTCAAAATAGAATAAGCAAGAAATCTAGATAATCTCACTATAGATGAGTTGCATGGAACCTTCATAGCCTATGAGATGAGAATGGGAGAAGCATATATTTTCAAGAGAGAATCTACATTCAAAGCATCCAAACAAGTAAAAGCATAATCACCTACATCCAAATCTGAGGAGTCTAATGAAGAAGAAGCCAATTTTGTTATAAAACTAAGAAGAGGGTCTAGAAAGTACAAAGCTAAGTTACCCTTTAAATGGTTTAAGTGTGGTAAGGTAGCACATTTTCCTACCATATGTGCTTATAACTAAAAGGATAATTCTAAGAAAGAAGGGGATAGTAAAAAATGAAACCTCACTACTCCAAGAAGAAGTTATTTAAAAATAAAAAGGGATTGTATATAAAAGAAGATAGTGATTCATTGGATGAGTGTGATAGTTCAGATGATGACCATGAATGTGCCTTTATGGCTAAGGGAAATGAATCCCTATTCATGACATTAAAATCAGCCTCTATGGATCAAGAAAAAGAAGAAGTTGAATACTTAGATGAAGAATATTAATGAAAAGTGGATCTAGAGGGTGAAAGCATTTTTAATCTAAATGAAATTGAAAAGCTAAGAAAAGATAACTCAAAGTAGAAAAGTAGGCACAAAAAGAGATTGAAAAAATATCCAAAAATCTTGAAAATTTTGATCAGATGGTAGTTAGCTTAAAGACACAACTTGAAGAGGCTAAAAGAATAGAATATGTAGTAAAAGTTGAAATACAATCTAAATATAATGAATATATGAAGTTAGAAGCAAAAATAGTGGCTTTGAGAAAATAACTTGAAAATTTTAAAGAGCAAATAAAAAAAGGTCTAAAGCTAAAAGAAGGTTTATAAATTCTTGATGAATTGATCAACACTCAAAATCCATCAAAAGATAAATCTGGTCTTGGTTTTGAAAAGGGGAAAAGTCCCATAACTAGTACATTTGTAAACATATATGATGACGTCAAAGAAAAAGGAGAACCAAGAATAAATAATGAAAAAGCTTGCAAGAATACCTCTAAATATACAAAGATAGATATAATCACTTCTAATGTGAATAAATCTAAATAAGAAAAGAAGAAGAATAATGAGTCAATCTCTACAAAATCAAGGAAGATGTAGAAGACAAAGGTAGCTGATGCAAATGGTTACATAAGGGTGAAAGACTTGAAGAATCTAGAGTTAATAATATTTCCTCATCCTTCATAAATAAAAGTTATGACCAATTATTCTTCATTCTTCTATGATTAATGTTTACATATGTAATTAGTTTGGTCATAGGTCTAGTGAATGTAGGGTTATACCTAAAAGGAGAACAAACTTTGTAAGAGAAAATTCATTTTCATCCTTGTTAGATATAAATGTAATATGCTATAATTGTAATAATTTTATTCACATAGCTAAATAATGTAGAATAAACTTTGTAAGGTCAAAAATACAAAGTGAAAAGAAAGGCATGCCTTCTAGTGTGAACAAATATTCACAAGTCTCTAAAAAAGGGGAAAATAAGGCAAACAAGAAACCTAAGGATGTGTGGAAAGTGAAAGATCAAATTTTTTCAAAATCTATGATTGTTTATACTGCACTCCATGTCAAGGAACATAATTTGTGGGTCATAGACAATGGTTACTCAAAACACATAACTGGTGACATGAGCAAGTTCATTAAATTAAGTAAATGTAAGGAAGGATTTATTAGCTTGGGAGATAATATTGTAGTAAAGATCCATGGTAAATTAACCTTGAACATAGATGTAAAATTGTCTACACATGATGTCCTTTATGTTGAAGGATTGAAACATAATCTGCTAAGTGTTAGCCAAATGTGTGACAATGGATACAAGGTCACATTTAATGCAAAAGGCTATAAGACAAAGAAATATGGAAGATAAGTTACATAAGGGAAAATAAATGAAAGCAATAATTATAATCTAAGTGAATTGAATGATAATAGTTGCTTGATAGGAAAGATTGATGAGATTTGGCTATGGCATAAAAGAATGGGTATGTCAACTTTGATAACCTAGTAAAAGTGAGCTCAAATAAGTGTGTTAGACATATGCCTAAGATAACCAAACCTACATACACTACTTGCAAGGAATGTTAACAAGGTAAGTAAATAAGGGTTAGATTTCAAACAAAGGAGTATGCAACTATAAAGCCTTTAGATTTAGATCATACTTATATTCATGATCTTACTAAGACAAGAGGATTTAAAGGAGAAAGATAATTCATATTGCTAGTAGATGATTACTCAAGAATGACATGGGTAACCTTTTTAAAGGATAAGTCTCAGGCATTTGAAAGATTTAAAATATCAATGGCCATGGTAGAGAATGAGATTGGATGAAAAATCAAATGCTTAAGATCTAATAGAGGTGGATAATTCACCTCAAATGAGTTCATAGAATACTATGAGAAGTATGGAATCAAAAAGAATTACTCTACAGCAAGGAATCCATAGTAGAATGAAGTTGTTGAAACAAAGAACATAATAGTCAAGGAGATGGCCAAAATAATGCTAAAAGAGGCCAAATTACCTGATGGATACTAGAGAGAAGTAGTACAAATAGAAATATATATCTTGAATAGAGTTTAATTGAAGGTAAATAGTGATAAACCCCCTATGAAATATGGTATGGAAGACCTACCTCTGCTAAGTATTTTAGAGTGTTTGATAGAAAATGCTACATCGAGAGAAAAGAAGACAAGTTGGGAAGATTTAAATCAAGATGTGATGAAGTAATATTTCTTGGTTCTTCCACCAAAAGCAAAGCCTAAATATGTTACAATAAAAGGATACCAAATATTGTAGAGAGTATCAATGTCAAGGTTGTATAAGGCTTGAAACATGTTAAACTCGATAGAAAAATATGTAAAGAAGAATCTAATACTGAAGAGGAAATAGCTAATGAAGAGCTTGAGGAAATAAATGAAAAAGAACCTATAAGATTTGTTTAAAATTATCATCCTATAGAGTAGATCATTTGCAATAAAAATAAAGGATTTCAAACAAGGAGAAGAGTTGCAATGAGTAAGGAGCAAGTAAGTTTTGATCTAATCTCTAAAATTGAGTCTAAGAACTATGTTGAAGCTAATAAGGATGAAAATTGGCTAAAAGCCATGGAAGAAGAACTAAGCCAAATTGAGAAGAACAAAATTTCTTCCAAGACCTTAAAACAATAATGTAATAGGTACAAAGTGGGTATTTATAAATAAACTCAATGAGGATGGAACTATTATAAGGATTAAGGCCAAATTGGTGTGTAAAGAATATGCACAAGTTGAAGGCATAGATTTTGAGTAAAGATTTGTACTAGTTTCTAGATTAGAATCCATAAGAATGTTTCTATCATTCTCTATTTATAATAAATTCAAAGTCTCTCAAATGGATGTTAAGTCTACTTTCTTGAATGGGACCTAGAAGAGGAAGTCTACATAGAATAACCTGAAGGTTTTCAACTATCAGAAGAAGAAGAAGAAAAATATTATGTTTTTAGACTAAAAAAACATCTGTATGGTCTAAAGTAATCACCTAGAGCATGGTATTAAATATTATACAAATACTTGCAACAACAAAGATTAAATAAAGGATAAGTAGACAGTAATCTATACTTCAAATCAGAAGGTGAACATATGTTAATTATTATTGTACATGTAGATGATGTTATTTCTGGTGGTAGAAATACTAAAATGTGAAAATAATGTGCTACTCAAATGTAAAATGAGTTTGAGATGTATATGTTTTGAGAACTTTCTTTCTTCCTTGGTTTATAGATAGCAAAAACTAATGAAGGGATATTTATATCTGAAAAAAAGTATGCTAAGTAAATGCTCAAAAAGTTTGGAATGGAAGATAGCAAACTAGTAGGTACTCATATGATAACTAGATGTAAGTTGAGAAAAGAGGATGAGTCCCTTGATACAAATCAAAATATGTACATATAAATGATAGATAGCTTGTTATACCTAACTACATTAAGACCTAATATCATGTAAGCAATTTGCATGGTTGCAAGATTTCAAGTTTCCCCTAAAGAATCACATGTTAATGCAATGAAAATGATAATTAGATATATCAAGAGTATAATTGAATAGGCATATGTTATCATAAAGATGAATATTTCACTTTGATAGCATATACAAATGTTGATTGGGTAGGAGGTATGGATGATATAAGAAGCACTAGCGATGGTGCATTTTTCCTTGGAAACAAACTTGTTTCATGGTTGAATACAAGCAAGAATCAATTACTCTTTCTATAGCATAAACAAATTATGTTTTGGTAGTGGCATATTTCACTCAAGTCTTGTGGATGAAGAAAACACTCAAAGACATCAAGGTAAAATATAATTCACCTATCTTTATTCTTTGTGACAATTCAAGTGTTATTAATATATCAAAGAATTCATTGATGCATTCTATAACTAAGCAGATATCAATCAAGTATCACTTCTAAGAGAAAAGGATGGATATCAAGATGTCATAATGGAATATGTGCCAACACAAGACCAAATTATAGACATATTCACCAAACCTCTTCCCAAGGAAAAATTTGAGTATCTGAGATAGAAATTGGGAGTGGTGGCTCTTACATAACATCACTAGATCCTAGTAATAGGGTATGAGTTGAGGGGGAGAATCATAGAAGCTTTGTCAATCCTTGGAAGAAGAGAGAAAAGGAAACTCAGATATGCATAATTTTACAAATTTATAATGAGTCGATGGTTGCACATTCTTGGACAAACTCATTTATATAATAAAGGGGGATAAAAATTTGGACAAACAATGAGAAAGTTAGACTCCCTTTACCATTGATGTCAAAGGGGGATAAAAAGTGCAAATGCTCTTTGTAAAATTTTTCCAAATGCTTTATGTTTATCTAGATAATATATTCAAGTTGTGTTTTATCAAGTTTATAAGGTGTGTTTAGTTAAATGTTCCTTTGCCTAAGGGGCAGAAAGTTTGTTATGACCAGCTTCAACTCATGTTCATCAAAATCTAATGCAAGCATTGCAAGTACAGTCAATGCTAGAGGAGGAAAAAAACATGCATTACAAGATTATAGCATTTATTTTGCCATCAATGATAAAGGGGGAGATTATTGGCAATATGATTATCATTGATGTCAAAAGAGATATAGTTATCACTATGGATGTCATTGATGTCAAGAGAATCAATCACATACAAGATTGAAGGAGAGAAGAGCATGTTTTAAAATTGCATAGTATAAGTTGCAATAATGTCATATAAAGTTGTCATGATTTTATAGAAACCATTTCTAGACCACTTGCATAGAAATTGATAGAATATCTATTATTAGTTTTTCAAGTGCATCTCATATATATGGTTTTCAAGTTTAGATGAAGAGAAATGAGATTAGAAATGATTTACATTTTCTCTCAATCATTGCTAGGGTTTCTCAGTAAAACCCTATGGTCTTTGGTCATGGAATTCATAGGAAATTCTATTTTATGTTGACTAGATATAGGTGGGAACTGATCACTTAAGTTATAACTTAAGCCTTCCTCTTCATTATGCAACTGGCCCTTTTGACCTAGTGATTACCAACTTTAAGTAGTGATAAAAGACTGTAATATTTCCTAATTACTTGACTTAAGAATTATTTGAGCTAGATCAATGGTTAGTTCTTTATCACATGATGTAGATACAATGACACAAAATGAAGTCAATATGCCAAAGGTACCCATGAATGAATGTATTGATACCATGTATCACAAGTGTGGAGACTGATAATAATGTAAAAGGCATACGAGGGTGACAAGTATCACAAGCATGAATACTAATTGTAATGTAGAAGGCATGTAAGCGTGCCAAGTGTCACATTCATAGGAGCTTGTTATAATATCTAATGGTGAGCATGTGATTGTGTAATGAAGATCAATGGAACTTGTGGAGTCAAAGAGGTCAAAGTGTTTGATGTTTAGTGAGTTAAAGACCAAGCTACTTTGAGGAGATCGATGATGTGTATATGTTCCAAAGTATTAGGAAGTAACGAGATGAGATCAATTGCTTGATGTTTACTAATAAATAGAGGTAAATTTCATTATACTTTTGAATATCTAAAGGCACACATGATCTTAGATCAAAATATCAATGAATGCATTTTAAAGTTGAAATGTTAACATTTAGAAGCTCACAAGTATCTAAAAGAACATGTGAACCTGTTAGAGATTGATCTAAGGGTTTCATTTTAAAGTTGGGAAATTTGAAGGAGGATCATCAAATCATCGTGCAAAAATTAAGATCAATGGTCAATATTTAAAGATATGTTCATCTCAATAGTCAAGCAATGAAACATACAGGTAAGTTACATTTTACGACATAGAGAATGATATAAATTGTTGTCATCAATATTATTTATGAAAAAGAGCATGTGTATCAAATATCAAGCCTGATATATGTTAAAAATAGTAAAAGATAAATAATTATGGTAGTGGTGCATGAATTCAAGAAGTAAGAAATCTATCATTAAATAAATATGAAATGAGTTCAAGAATGAAGCATGATGTGTTAACGATCAAGTGTAAACAAAAAAAATATGTGAGACCTAGATATAATGCATATATATATATATATATATATATATATATATATATATAATGAATCTCTAGTTCTACGTTATAGACCTATTCTATAATTTATCATACTTCTTTCTTCTTTTCTCTTCCTCTCTACTTTTCAACCCCTCATTTTGACTTGATTTGACGCTTAGCATGTATTCTAGATCACTCACTCACACACACACACACATGGGTGTGTGTGTGTGTGTGTGTGTGCGTGTGTGTGTGTGATCTAGAATACATGCTAAGTGTCAAATCAAGTCAAAATTAGGGGTTAAAAATTAGAGAGTAAGAGAAAATAATTAAAAAATATGAGAAATTATAGAATAGGTCTATAACATAGAACTAGATTCATTTTTTATTCAGTTTTGTAATTTGGAGTTGTAACTCCATAATAGCTCTGATTGGTAGGTGTCATCAGAAGAGATGAGTTGCTTCTTAGTTAGGGAGTAGGTGCTTAGAATAGGTGATCTTAAAATAGGGGATTGGTGTCTCCTTAGGGTCAATGCCCTCAAACATTATAACTAGTGAGGTTTTGATTGTGAGGTTGGATTAAAATAATAGATTCTAGCAACTATTCTCATGGTGGTTTTTCCCATATTGGGTTTTCCACGTATGTCTAGTGTTCAACTCAAAATAAATCATGATGCATGTAAATGAGATAACTAATTGGGAAAGTTCCTATAAAAAAAATGAATCAACCACTATAGATGGCTTATAGATTCAAATGTAATGTTTCACTCTAGTTTGATTAAGTTTAACCCATGTAAAGAAAATAAAGCATGATCATAAATGATGAAAAATTTTCATGCCCCAATCATGTATACAAGTTTGATAGGTGTGAAGTGGAATGATAACCATATTCCATTTAAGTTAAATTGTATTGATGTGTATATATTATTGGAAAGGTATTGTATATTTGATATGATTACTAACTACTAGACTATAAAACTAGAATGGGGCCAAGTTGGCATATATTTAAGTGGTTTCACCCCATGTTGTATATATCCCATGGTTTTTGTATGCATGGTATTGTAGTACCACTTGGATAGTTACCTATTAATGTTCTTATATATACTTGCACATAACGTATATAAAATTAGAAGTTGAAAGTAGAATATTGTATTGTAAAAGGTTGAGTTAATAAAATAAATAATGATTAATGTGCTAGTATTTTTACTTTAAATCATTTTCCAAAGTGATACTATGTGTACTATGTAATCCTCTTTGTATTCCATTTCTATTATTATGTTAGCTTAAGTATTAGGTTAGTATTATTTATCTCATTTTATTTTTCTCTTCATTTGCTATTAGAGCCAAGTTCATAACTTTTTGTGAATATTTAGGGTCTTTTAACATATGATAATTATCATTTGATTGGTAGCTCTACATATAAGAAATTAATGATAGGAAACACAAGGATAAATATTGAATAACTTAATAATCAACATTTTGAGTTGTGAAATATCAATATGGAGGATCTTCTTGTGGAGAAAGATTAGTGGGTTATTAGATCAAGTGTGTAACATGTGGGTATGAAGGTAAAATATTGGGAAAACATCGATATGAAGGAAAATAGTTCAATTAGATTATGTTTTTAAATTTTAGTTTTATTGAATGTATCTATGGAGAAAAATTCTAAATATCTACAAGAAAGTCTAGGGACTTTGTATTAGATAAAGTCTCTGGTTAACAAATTATTTTTCTGGAAGAAGTTGTATTCATTGAGAATGAATGATAGTGTCTCTATATCTAACTATTTGAATGATTTCAATACTACAGTAAGTTATTAATTTTTTATTGAAATTAAAATGGATGAAGAAGAAAAGTGTATTAATTTTAATTTTTCTTTTGCTACCTCTTAGGATAATTTAGTTAAGGAAAAAAAAATATTATAACATTACAAATTGAGGACATAATGGGAGTCTTATTATCAGAAGAAATGAGGTATAAATTTATTGAGGATTATCAAACAAAGGGTGCATTTTTTATAAGAGGTAATTCCCAAGAAATAACTAAAATAAATTCAGGGTAGTCTAAGTGTAGAGGTAAATCTAAGACTAAAACAAAAGATAAGAGAAAACACTAGAATTATAGTAAAATGGGAAATTTTAAGGAAGAATGCAAATATAAAAAGGTTGAAAAGGGTGAATCATCTAATTATTCCCAATATGTAGAAGCAAACCCCCTTAGTGAAAACTTAAGGGATTTATTTTTTGTAACTTCAAGCTCACATGCATATGATGGTGCATGTTTGATTGATGTAGATGACTCTTTTCATATGACCCCTCACATGGAGTGGTTTTATGAATATGAAATATCAAAGAAATTGATATCTTGTTAGGAGATAACTAAACCTATAATATCATAGGTCAAGGGAGAGTCAAGTTGAGGTTTAAATATGTAAGGGTTTAAACCCTCCTTAGTGTTATGCACATTCCAAGTTTGACTAAAAACCTAATATCTATAAGTAAAATGAATTTTGTGGGTGTGTAGGTGGTATTTAATAAAGATAGTTGTAGTATGGTTTGTGGAGAAATGTTATTGGCAAGATAAATACATATAGGGACATTTTTAAAAATTTAGGAAAGCACTATAAATGATGAATGTAATATATTTGTGGTGCCTGAGGTGAAAAATATTTCAGATTTGGATCTTACATCTCCTACAAAAAAGATAGTGTTGTGGTATCAGAGGATAGGACACATTAGAGAGAAAGGTCTTCTAACGTTAAAATATAGATGTGTGACTGAAAAAAATTCTTACTACGCATTATAAATTTTTATTTTATCATTGTGTATTTGGAAAGCAAACTCAAGTGAATTTTCCAAATAGTACTATAAGATCAAAAGAGATTTTTCATTTATTGCATAGTGATGTGTTTGGACCTATGAAGGTCCCATCACTAGGGAAATATTTTTATTATGTTTCTATCATAGATGAATACTCAATAAAAACTTGGGTTATTATATCAAGGCTAACTTTGAGGCTTACAGTAAGTGTAAGAAGTTTAAGGATCTTGTTGAAAATTGGATAAAGAAGGAGATTAAGGTCTTGAGGAGTGACAATGGTAGAGAATAATGTTCAAATGATTTAGATAAATTATCTAAGGACTATATAATGTAAAATAAAATTACAACTCCATATACACTAAAATATAATGGGTTTTCAAAAATAATGAATAGGATTCTAATGGATAAGATGAGAAGCATGCTCAGTGGTGTAGGATTGGAAATAAATTTTTGGGTAGATGAAATCATAATTACTTACTATATGATCAATGAATTTACCACATTGGCTACGGTTGATAAAAATCCATGGGAATTATAGGTTATTAATAAACACTCTCTGAAAAATATTATGTTTTTTTGTTGTGAATATTTTATGTATATTTTGAAGGAAAAAAGAACTAAACTGGAAAATAAATTAATAAAGTGTATATTTATTGGATATGGTATTGGTGTGAAGTGATATAAGTTATGGAAACTTGAAAAAAAAAAAAAATCACAATATTATCTTCATAGAGGTAAAACTGGTTCTAAAATAGAAAGGAAAACCAAAGATGACCTTGAAAATATTTAGTTTGAATAAGAAGAGGGAGAAAAAGTGTTTGAATTTGAAGTAATTATAGAAGTTGAACTAAAACAAGCATTACAAGAGGAAGATTTATATGAAGTTGAGGAGGAGTAACCATAAGATACATAAATAAAAACTCCAATATTTAAAAAATCATATTGAGTGAGAAGGACAATTGATTGGTATGGTCTTATTGATTTATGTTCTACATTGCTTTTATTAGTTCTATCTATTTCTAATGAAAACCCTAAGATTGTAAAGGAAGCTTTTGTCTAAAAATAAACTAAGCCTTGGAAGAAGGTATGGAGGAATAAATAGAGTCATTAAATAAAAATTAGACATGGGACTTGATCATATTACCTTTTGAAATAAAAATTGTTGGCTGAAAATGAGTATTTAATAAGAAGTACAATGAAGATGAGATAATGGAGAAGTATAAAGATCACTTGGTAAAAAAATATTCTCTTAGGTAGAGGGAATTGATTTTGGTCATATAAGATAATTGATCTTGGTGATATTTTTTCTATTTTTGCTAAATTATATTTAATTATATTTATTTTATCTATTGTTAATACTTTCAATATGGAAATAGAACAAACAAATGTAAAGACAACCTTTATACATGATGAGATTGAGGAAGAAATCTACATGATGTAGCCAAAAATATTTAAGATAAATGGAAAATAACATTTGGTGTGTAGGATGAAAAATATTTGTACAACTTTATATAATCACCAAGAATGTGAAACCATAAATTTGATAGGTATGTGTTGTGATTTGGGCTTGTAAGAATAAAGTTGATCCCTATGTTTACTTTAAATAATAAGGTAAAAAAATTATATCATAGCATTTTATGTGGATTACATGTTATTAATTATTAATAATAATGAAATGATTAACCAAATTAAGTCTAATTATCATCTCAATTAGTGCCTCAAAATATATTTTAGGAGTGGAAATTAAAAGGGATCAGATAAACATGAAATTATACTTAAATAAAATGAAGTAGATTGAGATGTTATTTAAAAGGTTTAATATTTAATAAATTAAACATGTCATTACTCCCTTTCCTACTAGTCAAAATTTATCTATTAAATAACATATCAAAATAGATGAATGAATTGATGACATGTCACTAGTATCGTATGTTAGCGTTGTTGGTAGTTTGATGTATGTAATGTTCTGTACCAGACCTATGATTACTTGTGCCATAAGATTAGTAAGAATATTTATGTCAATTTTGGGAAATTAACATTTAAATGCAATGAATATGACCTTCAATTATTTTTTCAAGATGTCAAACTATGTAATATGCTATCAGGTTAATCCTAGTGAAATCAAAACATTAAATCTACATGCTTTTGTGGATTCTAATTGGGTTGGATATATTGAGTGTTGAGGATATACAAGTGGTTATGTTTTCAATTTATTTGGTGGAGATGTAAGTTAGATGATAAAATGCCAGGCTAGTGTTGTGATATCCATGATAAAGGTTGAGTTCATGGTGGATATTCATGAAAGAAAGGATGTGGTTTGGATTTAAAGGTTAATTTCCATTATTGGGTTTTTTCAAAAGGTTGTAAGGATACATTATGAATCTCAAAGTGAATTTTTTTGTATAAATGAATCCTAAATATCAGTCTACAATGAAACACATCGATGTGCAATACCATTTTGTAAGGGAAATGGTGGAGGAGGAGAAATTGTTAGATAAGGTGGACATAAGTGAGAAATATGTTGAAAGGTTATGAGTACCAATAAAATTTCTTGGTGAAAAACATTAATGGGGATATTTTCTCTTAGCTATTGAAGGTATAGACATGCGGCCCCTTATGGAAAGTATTCAACAAGTGGGAGATTATTGTAAATTTGTTGTATATTTTCCATGATTTACACTCTACTAGACTATAATATTTTTGGACCATATTGGCATGTATTTGGGTGGTTTTGGCCCATATTTTATATATCCCATGGTTTTGGTACCCATGGTATTGTAGTATTGTTTTGATAATCACTATTGGTGTGCCTATATATACTCACACATATAGTAGATAAAAGCATAACTTGAAGTAAAATATTGTATTATAAATTTTTGAGTTAGTACAATAAATAAGGAGTTATTGTGTTGGTTTATTAATTCAAAATAATTTTACTAGGTGAAATCATATGTAGTGTGTAATATTTTGTGTATGCCATCTTTCTTATTCATTTAGCTTAAGTATTTTGTTAGTATTGCTTCTCCAGTCTTAATTTTTTGGGTATTTTTCCTCTTTATATGTGCATGAACCAGTATCATGCCCCATTAATATGTACCAATTGACATATAATTTTGTGTAACTATATGTTAAATTTGAGAAGTTATATCTCAAATGTATGTGTGTGTGAAAATTTGAAATTTTGCTCCACTATATTATTGTGCATATGCCCATGCATATGCATTCAAATTTGTATGAATATATACTCAAGTTTTTGTAAAGAGAATGCATATGCATGGCATATGTCCTTATAATTTGTATCAATGTGCCAATGTTTTTATATATCTGAAATAATATGATATTTGAGCCATATGAATCCCCAAATTCTATGAAACTTGTATTATGATTTAATTTTTTTCTCATAAAGGCTTATGTATCTTATGCAAGCACATTTTAATTCCTTACCTTTTAATATTAGGTATGTTTCATGCAAATCACTCATTTTAATAAAAAAATGAATTGTAGCATGTCATGTGTATAGATAAAATCATGTAATATTGTTTGATCATGTGGAGAGTATGCCATCATTGTAATGTATGTATCTATCAAGGCATTTATGTAGAATATGAAATTCATGAAATGTAAGTTTCATGTTTGGATAGGTATAAAAAATAATCATGTAATATAATTATATATAAAAAAGAATAAATAGTAACATTATATGATATAGATCATGGCACCCCTCAATGTCAGGAAGTTCAGCAAACATAAGTGTTAGTTTTCACACATAGGCCAAAAAACACATATAAGGGACATAACATGTCACAATAAATAATGCCAAAATCCACTTTTAGGAAGACACAAACACAAAAAATAGATATCAAAGATGTCACATCAATAAAATCCAAGGGACACACATAATAGTCACACATAAATAAATCGATCATGTAAAATAGTGACAATAATAATGGATCATAAAACAAGTCACATCACTATAAAATGGGATATCATGTATCAATATAAAATGGGATATCATGTATCACTATGTAAAAAATGAGTAATTATCAAGGCATGTGTAATAAATATGCATGGATTAACATGTTACAAAGGTAATAGAGAGATATAACTTGTGATAGTGAAACCTATTAAACAATATGCACCAAGTATTAGCATGCCTATTGGGTAGAAGGAAAACCAACATCTTTATGTGCATTCATAGCATGTATGTCCTTCATAACACTTAGATACCATGAAATTCATGTGTATATGTAAATAATATGTCATCAACCAAACATGTGATAAATAACATATGTAAAAATTTAAACTATCCATCATGCCATGCTTATGTCTTGATTTTGAATTTTTGAACATTTGAATGTTTTTGCATTTTTTGATTATTTGATTTTTTTGTATTTTTGTCATTTTTTAAACTTGTAAAAATTATAAAATGATTCACTTAAGGGGAGGGCCATGGGAAATGGATATATTGGGTGATGGATGGATATTTTTTCAAGGATGGTATTTAATAAATAGAAATGAATCATAATCTTATATAGATTCATTTGGTGTACCATGTATATCATGGTTAATGCTCATGGAAATCAAGGTGTAATGAATGGGTATATAAGGTTGAGGTCTATATGGTATCCACTATTTAATAGGAGGATGTGTCATTGTCTTTGTTTGCTATAGAACATAATGAACTATCTATTATGCTAATGGAGTATATGTTGTATAATATGGTGTCATATGCGGTATCTAAGTAACTCTTTGACATACTCTATGTTTAATAATTGGGTGTATAGATGGATCTTATATATGTGTAATAATTAAATTTATATGTTGATCCTAGATAGGTGTGCCAACCATATATGGATATTGATCTTGAATGTGTGTATCATCCATCTTTGAATAATGGTCCTAAATATGTGTATCAACCAATTGTGGTGGTGGTGGGGGTGAAGGATGAAATATAACTAAATATATGGGATACTCATAATGTGCTCCTAGAACTATAACCACTCTATTTCAATACATGTATTTTAGGCATAAATTTACTCTAGATGGAACTACATGAAGTGTCTACATCCATGGGCATACTAATAACATGTTGAAGACACCATTACTCTATAGTACTAGGAATGACATGAATAATATATCTCAACCCACTTGAAGAGTTAATATTATATGTCCCATTGTATTATGTATCTTTATATATGATTTTTTAACTAATTTTACTATATCTTCTAAATATTGTCATGTGTATCCAAGATATTGGACAAGTGCCATCGTGAAAACATTCTCACTCGAGAAATTTTTAATCATAACATTATATATGGGTTATTCCTTAATTTGTGATCGTATGAGTAATGCGTGAAAATATAAATCATTGAAAACTTTATCAATGTCTTCAAATGTAATCATAGGCCACTAAGTGGAATATCACTAAGTGTAACAATGATAGTTTTCATAGGATGTTCATATATCTCCAATTAAGGATGCTTGTTGTATGAATAATGTAATTTTGAAGTGTCCTTGGTATTTGTTGACTCATTTTTAGGAAAGGGATCACTAAAACTATTCAAATTCTGATTTACATTGTGTTGTGGTCAAAATTATTATATTTTCATCTATGTGGTCTTGTATCTTGTGTCTTATCTTGAAACATATGTTTATTGAATGCCATGAAATTGTATGATACTCATTATATGGATTATTATCATAGTTCCTTGGTCTAATTATAATTTTATGGAGCTATTATGAAGGAATAAGTGTGATAAGGTTAAATTGAGTAATGTTTTTTAGTATAACTTGAGGAAGTGATGGTAATTATGGAAACTACCTCTTTGGTGGAGATGTCAATTATAACTAGTACATAAATTTCAAGACTAAATTTAATGTAGTCTTCACCTCACTATTTTTATCACTTGGTTTGACCTTATGATTTTTTTTTAAACTTCATTATTGAGTTAGTTATATGAGTTTATTTATACTTAAGTTTGTTCAAAGCAATTATTTTAACTTCTTTGTCCCTCACTATATGTCATAACTCATCAAATGATTTAAATCTCATAAATATGACTAATTCATGGAGTGGTTATATAAAACTTTATTTTCATATATATTTTAGTTCATTATCATCCATAACATTGGCCATCTTGGCTAGACTGGTCTTGTATCGAAGCACATACTGATTGTTCATTATTTCCTTTCTTTAATCTAGCACTTGGTGCATAAGATAATTTGTCATCGATGTTAATGGAAAAGTGTGATATAAATTAACTGGTCAAGGGGTTGAATTATATTATGTATTTAATAAGGATATAATAAAACCATCTTAATGCATATTATTTAACACTTTTTGGAAATAACTTGGTTAATAATTTATCATTTTACACAGTTCAAGAAAGATTCATGGAATCATCTAAAATGTTTCTTGAGGTCACCTTTGCATTCATAAAATGGGACCTTGGGAGATATTAATATTTTAGGTAAAGGGTAGGATATTACCTTTACATTTAGTGGGTTATGGAGTTAGTTGTGTAAATGAATTGCATGGCTAGTTATTTGATGCACCCTTCTCTAATTTCAACACCTTGGTATTCAAAATTATAACATCTTTCTCAAGGGAATGTGCATTAGGTAAGGTTTGAAATTGAATTTTCATAACCATCATTTATGGGGTGATTTTTACCTACATAGAAATGGGCACCAAAATATATTTAAATCCTTATGTTTCCCCCATATTTTGGGTGGATGTCACATAGGTCACTAAAGGTGTAGGCATGGGAATGGTACGAGAAATAACGGTCTAAATAACCAATATGGAGGCTTGAACTAAATTAATCTACTCATATATTTAAATATATAACATAACATTGATCTAATGTGGATTCATATTAATATATTCAATGATTTTTTCATATTCTAAGGTGTTTTTTTGGTTTGTATCAGTTATATAATCAGTTTCAATATTCATGACAATTACATCGATAGGGTGGATAATATGTGTTTTGAGAACCATATTAAGAAGAGGAAAGGGATTCATGTAATCCCTTTAGATTCTATTGGTAATAATAGTAATCTTGGATTAGATGTTACAATAATATGATTAAAGGAAGGCTTGGGATTGTTCATTGGTAAGTTTAGTCTCATAGAAATTTTGAACTTAATATTGTTACCCATTTATATACATGATTGATCCAAAGAATAAATATTATTCATGTCGAAAACTAAGAAAATATTAATTTAATTATTTGTGTTAACCAATAATGTTCATTCAACATGGTCATAATCAGTGTATATTATTAGGGAAAATTTACAAACCTTAAATATTTAATATGAAACCTTATAAAGATAAAACCCCAAGGGAAGATAGATCAAAGACATAAAAATCAAGCATATAAGTTTGAAATATAATTTAGATCAAAGATATATAATTCAAGAATACATCTATATGTAAATGATTGACAATAAATTATTCTAATTTGATACTAGCATGCTATAATTATGGAAATAATAAAGAGGTCATGATAGTTATAATTTAGTATCTATGACTATATTCTAGAAGTGAAAATCAGAGAGAAGCACACCTCTAGTTTGTTCAGTTCAAGAACTGATCTACTACCTGCATTGGTTCAATTTAGCAAGATTGGGTCGATATCACTAGTCAATATTGACCTATGAAAATTGAAACATAGTGACTATATGGTCACCTAAAACTATCTTTGCTTGCTCTGTGTTTTTGATCTTGAATCTTGGTGACATTCACAAATCCATAAATCAACTTGTTTTTCATTAAGTCCCTAGATATAATTGTGAGGGATAAAAACCTATAAAAAATGGGGGAAGTGTAATGGGTTGAGTTACCCTAAATCATTCATGCCTAATGATAGGTCAATTTTTACTTATCCATTACTCCAAGGATAGAAATAAAGATATATGTAGTTCTTCCACCTAATGTGATCATGAAATTTTGCTCATTTTCTATGTATGAAACTAATGATTAGATTTGGTAATTTATAATGATTGATTTGACTTAGATTTTGAGTGTTTTAAATTTGGATTGTGATTGATTCTAATGACAAGTATGAAAATTGAGAAGAATCATGTATATTTTTTCAGTGTGCAATAGTGTATCGATGTATATTATATAAGTGCTAGGTCATTTTTGAATGAGACCTTCATTTGTTTATATATGGATCAAATTGAATAATTTATCATGCCATCAACATAGTTGGATTATATGCTGACCTTTAGAATGGGTTTGATTTTATAAATAAACCATTACTAAGAGTAGGTTAGTTTCAACCTGTGCAAGTCATTATCAATTGGCGATCATGACCCTAACTATCATAACTGACCCATGCATAAATAGACTACTCTAATAATATGTGAATGTATATGCATGATATTTATTAGGTTTGAAATAAATATCAAATTTCATGTAGGTGTATAATAGTATAACAAAAAGGTTATTGATAAGGTAGTATGGAAGTGTGAGAAGATGTAACATTAATAGCTTATTTGGATTTTATCATGTGTGGTAAATGTGTGTCAAGCTTGTGATTATCAAGTACTAAAGACCATTTTTTAGTATAGAAAACCCATAACTAAAATGTGAAACATACTTATTAAAATATAAGGGAGATATTTAAATTTTAAAATTATTCATTAGATGATATTTGACATTCTCAACAAAGTTAGACACCTATGGAAAACCATAAACATCTGGATATTGCAAGTAGTGTCTAGAAAGAGAAAATCATTGATCTAGAATATGGTTATAGTATGAATATAATTAAAGAGTATTATTATACATAATAGGGTTATCTTAAATATTACATTGAGTAATTGGGTTGGCCAAGATAATAAATGAGCAAATAGATTTAAAAAAAGTTTATGTATGCACAAGTCACGTATGTCAAAGTTATGTCAAAAATGATGTTTCCAAGTGTTTAATGTAAAATTTATTTATCTATAATATTAATATCCTCCATTTATTTTTTTAGTTCACAAGGTGACCCATCTCCATGCATAACCATTTTCCTATGAAATGTGGTAGGCTATTAAGCCTCACTAATTATAGGTACTCATAGACCCAAGTCTATATAAGTGGCCTAGCTACTAGTTTTCCACCATGTGTCTCATGGATGAACCTATGTAGATATTTGTGTGTGTGTGTGTGTGAGAGAGAGAGAGAGAGAGAGAGAGAG